>PVJH01028684.1:12644-27108 GCA_004026705.1 Nesogale talazaci
GGGGCGCGGCAGGAGAGAGAGGAGAGAGGGATGGTGAACAGATATCGGTGGCAATGAAACTAGATGCAGGGATGGAGACAGCGCCTGAGCTGCTTCCTTGCTGGTACCCAGTGGGGCCCTCCTCATGATGATCCTGCGCACAGGGGAGGGCAGATCAAAGGGTAGGGTGCTCCCTGAGGATTTTCTACAAGACTCCCATTGGTTGATTCCTGAAACAGCAGAAATCACCAGGCCTCTCTTCCTACCCTGACACACAAACAATGCGCAATAGTATGTATAGACATCTGAGCTGCCCATCGATCACACCACCGGCCAAACTCATACCCTCACTTTCCCCGTTCCTTGTTCTCCACCCACCACCGCCGCCCCGCCTGACACCCCCAGAGGATCTTAAGATTGATTTGGGGACAGGCTCTTCATTCAGGGCCTGTGTAAAGCAGACCCCTTCCCCCATTGATCAGGAATACCTGGAGGGGGCCCAGCCCCAGGAAATGTCCTGTCCCATGGCCTCCTCCCTCCTGTTGCCCAAAGAGATGGTCTCCTGAGGGGGCTGCCCAACAGCCTGGAAGGGCCATGGGCCAGCCCCAGCCCCTTTCACACTCAGGTAAAACTTTAACCAGAGCCTTTGGCAGCGGCGCAGGGCCCTGCGCTCCCATTGAGGGCGTGATAAATGACTGCTGTCACGGAGACATGAATGCTCATATTGAAAAGCCCTGCTTTCTGTCTCCCTCTCTTTCAGGCCGCCAACTTCCTCTCTCTTAAGTCACTGAGCGTCACTCACGTGTCACCCTGGGCTGAATGCCCCCCAGTCAGGGACCCTTGCTCCTTCTGCCCCTCGCCTCCCACTTGCCCCTCCCCCTGCCTCTTGGGTCTCCCTCCTCCCCTTCTCTAGCCTCTCCTTCTCCTCCCTCTTGCCACTTCCCAAAGTCCCTGCTCCTCCCACCCAGGCTCCTGGTCCTCCTACTCCCCCTACCCCACTCCCTGCCCCAGCCTTGGTTCTTCCAGTCCACTGTCCGGACCAGGGACAAACACACGTGTGCCCCCCACCACCTGGGCTGTCCCCACTGTCAGGCCTCCACGACTGCTCCCCAGAGATGCTATCACTCTCCACACACCCCAGGTCTCAGGGGCTCTGCACCACTGAGGGGAGGCAGAAACAAAGACAGCCGCTCCTGTTTCTGCTGAGTAGACTCCCTACGCGTCAGAGGGCAGCCTCACTCCATGGGGATTTGCAGAGGTTGACTGCCAGGCCTTTCTTCCGAAGCTCCTCTGAGTAGACTTGAACCTTTCGTTTCGTAGCCAAGCACACCATTTGCATCCCCTCGGGGCTCCTGAAACTAAGCAGGGACGCCTTAAGAGTAAATGAAGAGAGGGTGGGTTCATTTTCTTTTTTTAAAGCAACGCCGTCGATTCTGACTCGTGGTGACTGTATAGCAGAGTAGAATGCGCCTGTGGGATCCTGAGACAACAAATTCTTCATGGGAGGAGAAAGGCTCAGCTGGGGAGATCGGACGGCTGACCTTGTCCTCCGCATCCCCACATGGAGCAGGCCATGCCACCAAACTCAGGGCCCACGAGTCAATGCTGTCTCGGCGACCCTAGAGGGCCAGACAGAACTGCCCCTGTGGGTTTCTGAGACTGTGACCCTTTACTCAAGTAGAAGCCTCATCTTCCTCGCATGGAATTCCCAGTGGTTTAGAACTCCTGACCTGACAGTCAGCAGTCCCATAGGTAGCCGCGATGCTACCAGAGCTCCAGGGCTCCCTAAAATACTGAGGTTTCTGTCCAGAAGGCTGGGTGAGTATGTCTTCATGAGGCTGTGCTATGTGTCTGTTAAAAAAGGAGCCAAAAGCTCATCAGATACCCCAACCAGGCCAAGGACCACTGCAGTGCCCCAGACATCTAGCCCAGCAGGTCCAGACTGGGCCTTAGCACCGAGAAGAGCATTCGGCTGAACCATGGCTGGGCACCAAGGGGTCGACCCCAACTAACCCACACGGCGGTGTGCACGGCATGCTATTGGACAGAAATCTCCCAACACTGACACCTCAGCCTCAATGAATTGGCATGCCAAGAGCAGCCACAGTGGGACACCACGGGACCTCGTGCACCCAAACCCAACCCCAAAAGGAGCAAGAGCGATGGTCGTCTTGAAGCCGTGAGAAACTGCTATTTTACTTGGGGGAGGAAAACTGGGGAGAGGAGAAGGGCGCGGGGCAGGCCTGTCGTCATCCCATGTTTTGCGGTTCTGGCATATTTTGTTCTGGTTCTAGACAGTATGATCAGCTCAGGAAGCGATCGCATTGGGCATGCTCCCTGGAAAGGTTCTTTCCTTCCGGGAATGACTGCTCAGGCGGCGACTTCTGGCATCTTTCTCCTGGGCAACAAACTGTGAAAAAAGAACGACGTGGTGGACCAAAGTATCCCGAGCTCCTGGAGATCCCCCTTCCTGGTGCGTCTCCATGTGCCTTAGCATTTTCTGCACCTTGTGCATGATGGGAGATTCACTGGACCCAGTGCAAGACTGTCATTAAATCCTCTAATGCCCAGAACTCTCGCAATGCAGGCAGGAAGGAGGCCTCTTGCCAGTCTGAGCAGAGCCTTAGCCTCCACTTCAAAGGGGACACCCCACCCAAAGGCTAAGGAGGCACCCACCCTTACCACAGGTCACAGCGTGCCCCCAGCCGGCTTCTCAGGTGCGGAGCTGAGTCAATGGACATGATCCCCTGTGATACCCTCTAAAATAGGACTGTGTGGTTACAGGTATTAAGACAACACAATTTCCTACGTCTTTTGTTTTTTTTTTTGTTTTTTTTTTTGGAGGGTTGTATTGAATATTAGCTTATTCAGGATTATGAGGGAACCTTTATCTAAGAAAGAAAAAAACTGAGCAGCCCAGTGTTTCCCAAACTTACTTGACAGGGAGAGAGGCCATTTTGCATGCAGAATGCCCACCAATGTTCCTGGAAATACTGTTCCTTTCTGAGGCATATTCAGTGCAGAGTCTCACTCAATCCTGATCACTGTAGGTGATGATGGTGGTGCCGGAGATGAGTGGGTCAGTCCACTCTGACTCATAGTGAGGCTATGTGACAGGGTAGAACTGTCCCATAGGTTTGGGGGGTGGGGAGGTGAGGGAGGAGGTGAGCGAAAATCTTTATAGAAACATATCACCAGGACTCTCTCCCACAAGGCTACTGGGGGCTGAGGGTACTTCAAACCACCCGGTTTTCAGTTTACTCCTGAGCTTAGTCATGGCATCCCCAGGGCTCTGTGTAGCTCCAGGGCAGCGGTTTTTCAACTTTATAGCCCTAGGCAGCAGTTCTCAACTTGTGGATCTTGACCCCTTTGGTTTGGGGGTTGAACAACTCTTTCACGGGGGTCACACGATTCATAGCAGTGATGAAGTAGCCACGGAAATAATTTTATGGTTGGGGATTTGCCACAACATGAAGAACTGCCTGAAGGGGTCATGTCGCAGCATCAGGAAGGTGGAGAACCCTGCTCTAGGAGACGGCTATCATGCTTATCCTAACACAGCTGAAGGAGCTGGGCTACAGACGCCTACGGTGCTTGTGTAACATTCCATGGCCAGTACTAGCAAAGCTGGGATTGGGCTGGATTGTTAGACTGGCTACATTCCATCAGTTCCTGGAAACATTCCTGAAGCATGCAAGATAGCGCCATGAGAAAGAGATGCCATCTGCATTGGAAGCACATGACATTTTCTGGACGTGGTGGCCTCCATTGGTTGAGGCTGACATAGAACATTCCAGGTGTCAGGAGAGGAGACAGTGGCGAAGGAGGCAGACTACACCAAGGGAGCTTGAACATTCCCATTATCTTCCCCAAAGAGCCTTGGTAGCAAGTTGTCCAGATGAGTAGTTGCGCTGCAAAGAATCCTCCAGATTGTTGCAACCTGGAGATTTGCCTCTATTGTGACATAGCTCATGCACGGGCTTCTTTTATTCCCTGATTAGGTTCGAAGTTATCTAAAATGTAGGCCAGGCCTGCCTCTCTTGCCCATTGCAGATGAGAAGGTCAGAAGTCTAAAGCACTAAAGGGGAAGAGGGCTAGGCTGGGCCCAGTCTCTGACACCCAATACCCATCAGCTCTCAAAGGAGTCACCCAGCCCCAGCCCCAGAGACAGCTAATGCGTAGCACTGTGTAGATACTGACTAGAGAAATCCTGAGTGCATTCTCCAGTCAACTTTGATTGGTCTGGAAATGGCACATCCCTTAGCTTAGCCCAATTTCTCTCCTCCTCTTCGTTGGGAATCTAAGGCTAGGGAGCAGGAGACAGAGGGGGCTTTCTACTCCTTTAAAGTGTCACAGACTCAGAAACCCACAAAGTCAGGCCTACCCTGTCTTTTAGGGTGGCTGTGACTTGGCACTGACTCGGGGGCAGCGAATGAACGTCACGTACCAAATTATCCCAGACCTTAGTGGTTCCAAATAGCCATCATCTTCTATTTCTGAGGAGTGGTCTGGCGGAGGAGGTCCAGCTCAGGATCTCTCCTAAGGGTGGCCTGGTGTCTACTGGGGCTGCAGTGTCTGGAGGCATGGCCACGATGGGAAGGTGTCTTTCCAAGGTGGCTGTTGGTGAGAGGACTCAGTTCCTCTCCACACAGAGATTGGAGGCTCCAACTCTGTGTCCCCAGGGTGAGTCACCACTGAAGCCCAGGAAGAAGATTCAATGTCTTCTAGGGCCCAACCTCAAAAGTCATAAAGCCAATCCCACCATTTTCTCGCTGTGAGAAGCAAGGTGCTGAGTCTAACTTATCATCGAAAGGTAAGGAAAACAGATTCCACTTTTCCAAGGTAAGGGTATCACTTTATCCGTTTTTCATTCTCATTGTCATCCTGCAGAATAGGTCTGAGCTTTATCTGTATTTGAAGATGAGAACACTGATACACCCCCCCACCACCACCGACAGGTTTAAGCAAACCACCCCCAAACCCACGAAGCTTCCAAGTCAAAGCCAAGGTGGCACCCTATGACACTAAAACCCAAACTCACAACCATCAGGCTCTTATCATCCTGTAACAGATGCGCAATTGGAAGCAAACATGAACCTAAATTGAGAATGACTTCATTATTATAAGTGAATGATCACCCACACATTAGTGAATTAGATTTAAAATATCTGTCATTACTAATTAACCTTCAACTGGTGCTGTAAATAGATGAAAGTTCCTTCCAAAAGTAAAAATAGTATTAGTAACAATGTTCTCAATGTTACCTCTCTTTCACCTGCTGGGGTTAATAGAAAGTTGTTTCTTTTTCCAAACTTGCTATTTGGGTTCTTAAATGGTAATCATAGCGGAGGAGTGGGCAAAAGGAGATGTCAGGCAGTGTACGATGACAAAATAATAATCACTTAAGGAGCAAGGCTGGGCCACCTACTCCCACCAGAGGGCAGTGATGCCCAAAATAATAATAATAATTTATAAATTATCAAGGGTTCATGAGGGAGGGGTGCAGTGAGGGAAGGGATAAATGAGAAGCTGGTGCCAAGGGCTCAAGTCAAAAGTAAATGTTTTGAGAAAGATGATGGTAGCAGATGTACAAGGGTACTTGACACAATGTACGGATGGATGAATAGATTGTGATAAATGTTCTGTTTTATTTTGGGGGGGCATCACTGCCCTCAGGTGGTGGGAGTAGGAGGCCCAGCCTTTGCTCCGTGGAGCTGGAATTGAACTTCCATCCCAGTGGGCCACAGTCCAGCGCACAACCACTACGCCACCGGGGCTCAGCCCAATTATGATAAATGTTGTATGAGCCCCCAATAAAGTGATTTTTTATGGTAGTCAGGGGTGAGGCTGAGGGGATGAGTAGGACTCTGGTTATGAATACCTTGCCAGGCCCTGCTAAGGAGCCCAAGTAAAGTCCTAAGGGCTGAGACTAAGGGAAACAGGAAGAAGACAAAACAAACTGGTTGGGATATACTAAGTTTGGGGTGCACGTTAGCCTGCCTGAGTTCTTCCTGACCCAGCTGACCACATCCAGTAACCCAAGCCCCAAATCTAGATCCAAAGCAGGCGGGCCCTTGGTTCGTGGCCTGTTTACAAGCTGCCCCCAAAACTCCAGCTCCTCTTTCTCTTCCCAGACCTTCTCCAAGAGTGGTGGGTAGGTTCTCCCACACAACCCCCTGTCCCACCCACTCGGTAGGTCTCTGAGGTCTGGGAGGCTCTAGGTGCCATGATAGAAGCATCCCCATGCGCCAGACCCTCTAAGAAACACCTGCCAGACCTCGTCTTCAACAACCTCCCGATGATTGTGAGACATAAGCGGGCCAGGAACTATCGGTGAGTGCCACTATTCATATGGTCCCCTCACATTCTCCAGCCTCCCTCGCAGCTCTGTTGGGGTCATGACACTGAGCTCCAGCCAGTAAGCTGCCGGGGGAAGGGATCACCCACTGCACCCTTAAAACAGATCGACAAGTGTCCTCTGTGGGAGTACGTTAGGCCTTGCAGACCAGAAAGTCTTGGTCACCACTGATGGACGTAGATGCTGTATTGTGAAAGCAGCCTTAAGCAATAAGTCAACAAATGAATGGGCCTGTGCTCCAATCCAACTGTAATTGTAACACCTGGCTGCAGGCTGAATTTAATTCATGGGTACAGTTTGCCAAGGCCTGTCCTAAAATATCCCACTAAATCCTTGCTTGTGGTGGTCCTCATGCTACAGATCCAGCAGAGAACTCTCAGGAGGTACCAGTGGATGAAAGAACCCAGGAATGGAAGAGCCTGCCCCACCCCACCCCCGAGTCACTTGTTTGCTCCGAGGGAAGAAAGAATAACTTTTCTCAGGTTAAGCCACTGTGATTTAGGGATTGTTTGCTTTAGTGACTGACATTCATCGACCTGACGAATAAAATGGGTTTCATTGTTCCCTCTTGACCGATGAGGAACGTGAGGACCAGAGAGGAAAGTGACGCGCCCAAGATGACAAAACTAAACGATAGTGAAGCCAGCATAGGACAGCACGCATCTTGATTTGCTGGGGGCTTTGGACCCTTGTTGGGTCACTGAGCACAGTTCAAGACCACTAGCTGCTCCACAGAAGAACGCTGAGGCTTTCTGCTCCCCGAAAGATTGATCCTCTCAAAAATGCACGGGGGAAGCCTCCTCTGTCCTGTAAGGTCACTCCGGGTCAGAATCAACTCGATGACAGTGAGTTTGGAGTTTGATTGTTCCTGATTTTGCTCTCCAGGTTCCCACATCCTGGGAAAGCCCTCAGTCCCAGACAAGCCAGGACTATTGACTGCTCTAGGTGGGACTTGAACCCAGGCCTGTCTGACTCCAGAGCCCTTGGCCACAGCCCACTGGGGAAGTTGCTCACTGCGAGGAGGTTAAGTGAGGCCCAGTTCAGCGTGGCTGGTCCTGAGAGGTGAGAAGGGAACGGTGTCCTCTCCTCCCTGGACCTCCCTGGACCTCAGCCTGCCCCATAAAAGCAGCACATCCAGCTTGGGTTTTAAATACTGACTGGCTCGGGAGTGGAAGCCAGCCCCGACGTCTATAAAATGGCACTGAGCCCTGCTTTTATGAGCTCCTGCTGCATTCTGCAGGGTTTTATCACAATCGCTGTTAGTTTACTGAGGGACGTTAATAACCCAGACATACGGGCCCCTGCCTCTCCCTGGACTGGGAAGGGTGAGCCACCAGCCTCCAGCTCCTTACTCAGAAAGCCTCTGAGCTCCACCCAGCCTGGGTCCTGCCTGCTCTTCAACCACCTACTCGCCCATCAGCAGCAGGCTGGACACCCAGGTGGGCAAGGAAGGAATCTCTGAGAAGGTAGCCCTTGCTTGAACTAACCCTTGGAGATTAAGAAGAAATTGGTCAGGCCAGAAATGAGAAGAAGAGTGCGGCTGAGAGAGGGAATGGCATTGGCAAAGACGCCCGGCCCAGCGACATGGAGCCCAAATGCAGGAGCGTCCCATAGTAAGAGGTCCTAGGAGGAATTGCTGAGACAGACAGTGGGAGGGGGAATCCACAAAAAAGGAGGCTGACATGTCAGCGAGGCAGGAGGCAGTCACAGGCACGAAAACAAAAAGAAACTCACCCCCTGCCACCCCGGCAATTGACTCCTGGCAGACCTATAACACGGGGGAAAGACTATATACAGCTTTACCAATGTAGACTGCCTCCTCTTTCTCCTGCAGAGAGTGGTGGCCTCAAACCAGCAAACCCTCTGTGCCACTGGGACTGCTCAGCAGGGCAGAACCTCATAAAAGAGAGTGAGCTCCTGGCATCTGAGACTACGGACAAACCGAGTGGAAAAGACAGAGATCACGAGTATTTAAGAAGCGGATGCTGTTGTACCACAGGCACTGGGTTGACTTTGAGGAAATCAAGATAAAATAAAGCAGGGGGTTGCATGAGGTGGGTGAGCAGGGTTGATGAGGCCCCAACACCATGCCTTGTTCCCCACTTTGTTCTAGGTCTGACAGGAATCAATGTGATCCCAACAGAGAAATTCACAATTTCAGGGGCCAGGTAGGGGAGGGAGGGGAGAATGGGGAGCTGATGTCAAGTTGTTCAAGAAGAAAGAAACTGTTAAAAAAAAAAAAGGGGGGGGGGCTGAGCCCCGGTGGCGTAGTGGTTGTGCGCAGGACTGCGGCCCATTGGGATGGAGGTTCAATTCCAGCAGCGGCTCCACAGGAGCAAAGGCTGGGCCTCCTACTCCCACCACCAGAGGGCAGTGATGCCCCCCCAAAAAAGAGAAAGAAACTATTTTGGAACCAATTGTGGTACAGCCAGATGCAATTGAACGATCGGATGTTATATCTGTAAGAGCATCTAATAAAATGATTGAATTTTTTAAAAGGAGAAAAAAAATAAAAATAAGAGAAATTCACAATCTGTTCAGTGCTATGGGATTTTAGGAAAGGGCCAGAGGAACTTCACATGGGAACTTGAGGAGAGCACAAGTGGGCTGGGTATGGAAGGGTGAATAGGAGTTTGCTAGGGAAGCAAGGAGACCAAAGGAGATCACCAAAACAGGCCTCAGAGGATGACGTATTCTGAAACACAAGGAGATGCCCTTCACCTAAGCGACCTTCGGGGGCAAAGTGGGGAGAACTGAGGGATGAAACATAAAGGAAAAAAGGGGGTGACAAGACGCAACAGGGGGCTGTGGGCAAATTCTACAGAGGAAGAGGAAGATAGCATGTTTGCACTTTAAAACAATCGTTTCAAGTAAGCTATTGGCGTGGAGCGTAAATAAGTAGTTTAAACTGTTGAATATAAGCTTGATGGTCTGCAATGCAAAAAGAACCCACCTAAACTTTATATATATTATTAATAACTGTATATTAATAATATAACTGTCGGGCTGAGCCCCAGTGGCGTAGTGGTTGAGTGAAGGACTGTGGCCCAATGGCTTGGCGGTTCAAATCCAGCAACAGCTCTCCGGGAGCAAGAGCCTCCCACTCCCACCAAAGGGCAGTGATGCCAAAAAAAATAACAATGATACAATTGTCAATGATACTAGTAATACTATGTTCATGTGTTCCTGCTTTAAGTCCCACTCCCAGTTCACACACAAACCTACTGAGTGGCCTTAAACAGGGCCCTTGCCTGCTCTAGGCCTCAAGTTTGCCCCGCTGTGAACTGGAGCGATGAAAGACCTCCTCGGGTTCTCAGCAGTCTGAGCATGCACGGTGACCATGGGAGCAGGCTATCCCGGGGATGCCCTTCTAGCTGGTGAGTGCCTCTGTGTCTACTACAAATGAACTCGTCAAGGAGAGTCCCATTCTCAGAACCATACCTTGCGTTGAGTCTGGGGGGACGGGTGAGAGAATCGGGGTCAAGCACACCTCCACATGTCTAAGCGGCGACATCCCAAGTCCCTGGCGAGAGCGAGGAGCGAGGAACCCGCGGTGGCCCGGAGGAAGGGCTGGCATTTGGTGAGCTGGCGGTGTTTAACTCCCTCCACTTGACATCTGTTTCCAATTAATCTGCCGGAGTTAAGAGGGCTGCTGCCAGGAGCAAGGCATTCAAGCTCCCGATCAGAGATGCAGATGCATTAACAAAGGGTTAATGCAGACTCTGGTCTCTCCCACTCTGTCTCTCTGTCTCTCTCTCTCTCTCTCTCTCTCTCTCTCTCACACACACACACACACACACACACTCCCATGCACCCTCAGGACTAACTAATCTGCAGGTTGACTAAGTGTAGGACCCACCCCACGCCCAGCCAAGGCCCATTCAGCGCGGCACACTTCAGTACCACCAGGGGTGGCGTGATTAAGATCAGGAGGGAGGGCTGGTGGCTGGGTATACAGGGCAGAGGAGACATGGCAGGAGAAGCAAAGGCAAGGTAGGCAGGGCCAGAGCATGGAATTTCTTCTGGGCTATGGAAAGGAGTTCCACTGTTAGCCTCGATCTGCCAGGAAGTGCTAAGAGCTAACTAAGCTACTGTCTCAAAGGTTGGTGGTTCGGACCCTTCTAGAGGCACCTCGGAAGTAAGGCTTGGCAAGTTGCTTCTAAAACGGTCAGAAACGTGAAACCTTAAGCTGCACAAAACATGCGGGGCTGCCATAAGCCAGAATGGATCCAACGACTGCCGGGTTTTACTGAGGGCAGGAATGGGCATGGTCCTATTTGCATTCATATGAGATTTCTCTGTTGGCTCCCACGCAGAACAGGGTGACAGAAGCCACAGATAGAAGACCCTTTAAACCAGGGGGTCCTCAAACTTTTTAAACAGGAGGCCAGTTCACTGTCCCTCAGACTGTTGGAGGGTCAGACTATGGTTTAAAAAAAAAAAAAAAACTATGAACAAATTCATTGCGGACCCTGAAAGAGGCAGCTGCTAAGCAGGACAGCAGCAGCAGCACAAACACCCATCGGGCCAGATAAACGTCCTAGGTGGGCCGCATGTGGTCTGAAGACCGTAGACCAATGGTTCTTAATCTGCCTTATGCCACAACCCTTTCAGGCAGTTCCTCATGTTCTAGTGACCCCCCCAACTAGAAAATTATTTTCGTTGCTGTTCCTCACTATCATTTTGCTTCTGTTATGAATGAGACGACCCCTGTGAAAGGGCCATTCGACCCCCAAAGGGGTCTTGACCCACAGGTTGAGAATCACTGCTTAAGAACAAGGCCACCATGTCTAGCCAGCCCCAGCTCATGAGAACTGGAAATACAGCTAACAGGACTGAGCGACTGATTGAAATTTTACTTGAGTTGATTCACTTAAATGTTGATGTAAACAGTGACATTGAACTGTATGTGTAGAAATTGTTGAGCTGTATAGGTCTGACTGCATAACCTGTCAAGGAGAACAAAAATAAAATGCTTCCAAGTAAAAATAAGCACAATTCCTTGAATCAGCAACGAAGAACTTCCAGTATGCTTGGCACAAGTCAGACATGGAAGTTCTCCTTTTACAACTATGAATTTCGTGGCCTCAAAATATAGATCAAGAATTTCTGGGTGCAAAGTCGCCTCCGAGTTGAAATGGACTGCAGTGTTGACGGTGTGCTGGATTTTGAAAACGTCATACAAAACACACATGATTTTTGTTAACACTACCTGTTTTTAGCTCGGTCACATTGAGGTGATCTTGTTTGGGAGGTAAGGAGTACAACAAACATACTCAAAACTCACTACCATCGTCCATGCCGACTGACAGTGACCCTACAGGACAGGCTAGAAGTGCCCCTGTGCGTTTCTGAGAATGAAACTGTTTACGGGTATGGAAAGCCTGATTGCTCCAGCAGAGTGGCTAGTGGTTTTGAACTGCTAACCTTGCAGATCACAGCCCAACTCATTATCATGACACCACTGAGAGAAAAAGTGTACGTGTTTCTTTTTAGCTTGGTTCAATGTGGCTGCAGGAAGGTTGGAAGCTGCACAGGTGACTCTCCTGGTATTTCTCTGGGATCAGCACTGGCTTGGGAGGGTTGAGGATGACCCACGCTGGGGGAGGGGCATCACCAGGTGGCCATGAGTCAGGAACCAAGGACAGCAAGGAACAAGAAGGGGTGGTTGGAATGTCAGGAGAATGCTGCTTTGAGATGTGTTTGGGAGGGAGACCTGGCCACTCTCTGTTAGATCCAACATCACCAATATCGAAGATGTTGGCTGCAGGTCAGGCTGGAGCGTTTGGATGGCTGGGAGTATTATTTCCTTGAATGGGGAGGGAGGGAGGCAGGGAAATACCAGAGGGGAGAAGGTTCTGAGTGTTCCTGTGAGACCCCGTGGGTCTGAGTGTCTGGGAGATGCCCACGCAGAGATGACAAACAGGGGCCACCCACGCCTCAGCCTCAGACGCCAGGTGTGGGAGGAGAGCTACCCAGGAAGCAATTCCTCTGTACAGCCAGAATCTCACGACCCAGAGACAGGACAGGCAGGAAGAAAGAACAGAGATGAAAGGAAATGTCTTGAGAATAATGATGGTAACAAATGTACAAATGTGCTCGGTATACAATGGAGGGATGGATGGGTTGTGAGAAGAGTTGGGTGAGCCCCCAGTAAAATGATTTATTTTTAAAGAACAGAGAAGTCTGTGTGTTTCCCAGCTCCTTCTGTCCCAGCCCAGTCTTCTGCATAGGAAATGTTCTCTCCAACCCTGATTCGTCTCTGTGGGGCTGTCCACACACACCCCACCCCCACACCCCCACCCCTGGGTAAGTCTTGGCGCACCCCCACCCACCCCCCAAAACTTGTCGGGCAGAACCCTCAGGCGGAGCCGCCCTGCTGCAGACAGGCTTCAGCAGTGAGCTGAGCTGCAGGTCAGGATGTTTGCACAAATGCCGCACGGCTTCATTTATCTTGAGCGATGTCAACTCGAAAAATGTTAGTTCGTGTCACTGTCAGTGTAAATGCCAAAAATTAGCTTTCTTTCATCAGAAAAGGGAATAATTAACTTTGCAACTGTTTCCAAAACTGCTAATTAATGGGTTTTAGCCACTTGAGTTGTCAGGCGACACGAGCTGAGCAGCAGCCGGGGGCCCTGGGAGGATTCCCCACATCCTCCCCTTCTCTCTGTCCCCAGCAGTCGGAGGTAGGAGACATTACCGGTAAAGAAGTGGAGGAAAGTGGAGCTCCGGGGGAGAGAAAGAGCTGCTGTTGGAGAGCGGTGTTCCCCTTTTCCTTTCACACGCTGATCTCCTCCCATGTTTCACTGCCACACTGCCTGGGTGGATGGGGTTGCCACCTACCTGTCTACCCAAACTTGACACGGAGAGGTCAAGCCAGATGCTTGGCCCCCCTCAGGCAGCTGCAGTGGCCCGGTGACTAACTCCTGGTCCCTGGAGGTAGACAGATGAGGTTGGAAGGGCAGCTCAGTTTCTCACCGGCTGTGCCTCCTCAGACAAGATGTCTCTCCTGCCTCCTCCTCATGCCCTCATCAGTAAAATGGAACGCGAAGGAGACCTGTGCTATTGGGATACTGTAGAGAACAGATGGAATGCAAAGATGCGAGCGTGGTTATAGCGGCGGCGTAGTGGTTCCATATTGGGCTGCCAATCATCACAAGGTCAGCAGTTCCAAACCACCTGCTGCTTTGTGGGAGAAAGATGAGATTTTCTACTCCCATAAAGGGTTACAGTCTAGACAACTCACAGGAGCTGTTCTATCCTGCCCAATAGGGTCACGATGGGTTTGAATTGACTCAATGGCAGTTGAGTTTTTTGAAGCCCTCAACAAATAGAGTTATTAGTACCTCTTTCCTTCCCTTTATCTGGAACTGCCTTTTTCCTGCCTTCCGGCTGCCCTCTGTCACCAGGACTATTGCCTCTTCAGAGGCAAACCACTCAGAGCCCCCTGTGCTTGCCCAAGAAATCTTCCCAGGATACAAACCTCAGCACAGGCTACATTGGTTTGCTGGTCCTGGTTCTTTCCCTCGTTACATTAGGATTATGCAGCCACACTCTGGGCCTTGAGACTGTGTGGGGCCTCTGTGGCAGTCATGTGCTTATGTTAATTTTATGATTGAAATGTAGGGGTGGAGTCTAGCCTGTTAATCTGGAGATAGCCATTGAGTAGCCAATGAGGCCTCTATGTGGGCATGGCTTTCTCCTGAGACTTCTGGGAAATCTCGCCATATTTCCCTCGTGAAGATGAGAAGCTATCTCCCCCCATTGTTGGGAGTTAGTCTCAGAGATGATGAATCAGGAAAAAGACAAGCTGGCAGCGTCCGAGAAGCTGGAGGAGCCGGCGGAGAGACCACACAGCTTTGCCCTGATGGAGCCAGACCTCTAAAGCTGGAGTAGCATGCTATTGATGGACCTGGAAGTGAGGAGCCATGAGGAGACCTCTGCCAGCGCCTGGATTCTGCACCCACTGACCTGTGACTTCGTGAGTTGGAAGGAGACTTTATAGACTGTTTTCGGGCATATGAGTTAATATCGGACTTATAACTTTGAACTGGACTTGGCTGGGATACCTTCTCAGTGTCACATTCCTTTTGTATATAAACCCTTTCCTTATATCGATATGCGTGT
>PVJH01028685.1:0-27025 GCA_004026705.1 Nesogale talazaci
GCTATCAGGGTATTGTAGATTTTAGTAATAAGGCCTTTATCTGATTTGTCATTGCCAAAGATGTTTTCCCAGTCTGTCTGCTCTCTTATTACTCTCTTGGTGAATTCTTTCTATGTGCACAGGTGTTTTATCTTTAATATATCCCATTTGTCTATTTGAGCCTCCTCTGTTTGTGTCTTTCCCTATTTCTGTTAGCCTATGTCGTCCTTGTGCCAGTGTTCTCAGATTGTTCCCAATTCCCTTATTGATGGCCCTAATAGTTTGGGGTTTCACTTCAAGGTCTGTAATCCACCTTGACTGTATTCTAGTGCATGGAGTGAGGTAAGGGTCTTGCTTCATTTTTCTATGGGTAGATATCCATTTTTTCCAGCACCACTTGTTGAAAAGGGCATCTGTTTCCCATTTCATACTTTTGGGACCCTTATCAAAGATCAGTTGTCTGTATGCTTGTGTTTTTATTTCTGGATTTTCAGTTCTTTTCCATTGGTCTGAGTGTCTGTCATTATGCCAATATCATTCTGTTTTGACCACTGTGGCTATACGGTATGTGCGGAAGTCAGGTAAGGCAAGCCCTGCCATGATGTCCTTCTTCTTGAGGAGTTCTCTACTAATTATGGGCTTCTTCCCTCTCCATATGAAGTTAGAAATCATTTTTTCCATTTCTTTGAAGAAGGAGGATGGTACTTGTATTGGTATTGCATTAAACTTATATAGTGCCTTGGGTAGGACTGTCATCGTGACTGCATTGAGTCTTCTGATCCAAGAGCATGGGATAATTTTCCATTTCCTGAAGTCATTCTTGGTTTCTTGTAATAGTGTTCTATAATTTTCCTCATATAGAGCTTTTGTTCTTTTTGTCAGGTATATCTAGATATTTCATTTTATGCTTGGCTATTGTGAAGGGTACCTCTTTTTATTATCTCCTCTTCTGTGGCCTTATCTGATGTGTACAGCAAACCAACTGACTTCTGATTGTTGATCTTGTATCCTGCCACTCTGCTGTATGCCTCTATTGTTTTCAGTAATCCCTTTGTGGGAATTTGGGGTTTTCCATATATATAATCATATCATCTGCAAATAATGATAATTTCACCTCTTCCTTCCCCAGTCATATACCTTCTATGTCTTTTCTTTGCCTTATGCTGTTAGCTAAAACCTCCAGTATTGGAGGTTGAACAATAGAGGGGACAATGGACATCCTTGTCTGGTCCCCTTTTTCAGTGGGATTGTGTTTGTCTTTTCTCCATTGACTATCACATTGGCTGTTGGTTTTTCATATATAGCTTGTATTGTCTTGAGGAATTTTCCATCTATTCTCATCTTCTTGAGTGTCTTAAACATGAATTGGTGTTGAATAGTGTCAAATGATTTTTCGGCATCTATGGATATAACCATATTATGCTTATATTTTTTCCTGTCAATATGGTGAATGATACTAATTGTCTTTCATATGTTGAACCACCCCTGCATTCCAGGTATGAACCCCACTTGGTCATGGTGAATTATTTGTTTTATATCCATTTGTATTCTACTGGCCAGTGTTTTCTTAAGGATTTTTGCATTAATATTCATTAGGGATATCGGTCTGTAGATCTCAATTCTTGTGGGATCCTTGCCTGGTTTGGGTATCAGTGTTATACTGGCTTCACAGAAGGAGTTTGGGAGTTTTCCATCTTTTTCTATGCTTTGGAAGAGCTTGTGTAGGGTTGGTGTCAATTATTCCCTGAATGCTTGGTAGAATTCTCCTGTGTAGCCATCTGGTCTGGGTGATTTCTTTGTTGGTAGTCCCTTGATAACCTTGTCTATTTCTTCTATTGTTATGGTCCTGTTAAGATTCTTGACGTCCATTAGAGACAATCTAGGAAGAGATTGCTTTTCCAAGAATTTGTCCGTGGCTTCCAAGTTGTTGAGTTCATTGGAGTATAGATCTTTGTAGTACTGAGTGACTATTCTTTTGATTTCATTAGGATCAGTTGTGATATCTCCTCTTTCATCTCTAGTCTTGCTATTGCAATTTTCTCTCTCCTTTCTTTGGTTAAGTCTGGCAATGCTTCATCCATTTTGTTAATTCTTTCAAAGAACCAACTTTTAGCACTGCTAATTTTTTCCATAGATTTCTTATATTCCCTCTCCTGAATCTCAGCTCTGATTTTTATTATTTCTTTTCTTTTGCTATTAGGGGATTATCCTGCTGACTCTGCTCTAGTTGTTGTAAATTCTGTGTCAACATATCAGTTATGAGACGCTCTTCCTTTTTCAGGTGTGCCTGTATTGCAATGAAACTTCCTCTTAAGACTGCCTTTGCTGTGTCTTATAAGTTTTGGTATGTTGTGCTTTCATTCTCATTGGTTTCTAGAAATTTTTTAATTTTATCTGTGATTTGGGCCAGCACACATTCCTTTTGCAATAGAGAATTATTCATTCTCCAACTATTTTCTCTAGTTCTCCTTACCTTCCTTTTGTTGATTTCCAACCTTATGGCAGAGTGGTCTGAGAGTGATTTCTGTATGATATCAATATGCTTAAATTTATGTAGATTCTCCTTATGTCCCAGTATGTGGTCTCTCTTCGAAAAACTTCCATGTGGGGCTGAGAAGAATGTGAAATGCTTTTCCTTTGGATGAAAGACCCTGTAGATATCTGCCAAGTCAAACTGTCTAATTGTAGTATTTAGATCTCTCACCTCCTTGTTGAGTTTCTTTCCCTGTGATCTGTCCTTCTCAGAGAGTTGTGTGTTGAAGTCACTCACAATAATTGATGAAGCTGTAATTTCTTTTTTCATCATATGAAGTGTCTGGTTTATATATTCTGCAGGTCTCTCATTCGGGGAATATATATTTAAGATGCTTATTGGATCATTGTCTACTCTTCCCTTAAGCATTAAATAGTGTCCTTCTTTGTCTTTTATGATGGTTTGCACTTTGAGGTCAATTTTATCTGATATTATAAGTGCCACTCCAGCTTTTTTGGAATTGGTGTTTGCTTGCTATATTTTTCTCCAGCCTTTGATTCTCAATTTATTTTTTTCTGTGATCTCCTGTAGGCAGCAGATTGAGGGGGTATATTTTCTAAGCCAGTCTATTAATTTCTGTCTCTTAAAGCCTGAGTTCAGTCCATTAATATTTAGGGTTATTACATCTATCTGTGCACTCTGTGTTGTCATTTTATTGCGCTTGGATTGGATGCTTTTCTATTTCCATGGGTTGTGTCATTGTCTGTTTGTGGTTTATTCTTGCCTTTCTTCCATCTCTGAGCCAGAGTTATCTTGGGGGCTGTTATTCCTTTGACAGTTTCTGGGTAGATTCATTCTGTGTGTATTAGGTCATCGTTCTTTTTCTCCCAGTGGGGTGGGTGAGAATCTATTGTAGGGCTGGGTTCCTTTTGGCATATTCTCTGAGATTTTCCTTGTCTGGAAAGACTCTTACTTCTCCATCAATTTTGATAGATAATTTGTCTGGATAGAGTATTCGTGGGTTTGCCTCACGTTCCTGTAATTTTCAGAATATGCTGTTCCACTCTCTCCTCTTCTTCATAGTTTCCATTGATAGGTCAGAGCATATTCTTATCTGTTTGCCTTTATATGTGATTGCCCTTTTTTCCCTAGCTGCTCTCATAATTTTCTCTTTTTCCTCATAATTGGATAGTTTAACAACTATATGTCTTGGTGTTTTCTTCTTGGGGTTTAGTCTAGCTGGTGTTCTTTCCGACTCCTGTATGGTTTTATGGTTTTCATTCATTAAGCTAGGGAAGTTTTCCTCTAAGCATTCCCTCACTATATTGGATGTTGGTTTTCTTGATGTCTCATCCTCCGGCAGACTGATAATTCTAATGCTGTCTCTTTTTATAGTATCAGCCAGGCATCTAATATTTTCTTCTGCTTCTCTCATAGACTTGTTAGATTTTTTTCTCCCATTTATTAATTTCTACTTGCGAGTCCTCTAGGTCACTTGTCCTGTTCTCTGCCTCCTCCATTCTCTGGCCGAAATCTGAGAGTTTACTATTAGTTTTTGTTAGCTCACTCTTTAGTTCTTGGATTTCCCTTTGGTGCGTGGCCTTTATCTCCTGTATCAATTCTTCTTTCTTCTTTAATGTGTCGCTCAAGAGCTGCATACATGTTAGTAACATCTTGAAGATTTCTTTCTGTGGTTGATCGATCTCATTTTCTATGACTGCTGTTAGATACAGCTGATCTTGCATCAGATTCAGTTTCTTTTTTCTTGATACTGTGGAAGCGATTAGCTGTTTTTTGCTTGATTTATTCGTATTAGGTGGCCTTTTCCTTCGTGTTTTGTGGCCCTGGGTTTTCTCTTTAAGAGGCTGGTCTTACATTATAGCTTTCCTCAGTAACTGTTTGTAGCGAGGCCTTGCAGATCTGATGGAGCGTGTTGGCTGAGCAGGGGAGTGGGTTTATGGGTGGTTTGGGAGTTGTGTAATCTGTTCCTTGCTAGGGGCACTTGCCACAGATAGGTGGGAAAAAATCCTCTAGCACTCTGGGGTTGGGAGGACTGACTGGCTGTTTATCCAGGGGAAAATGTAAACAGGACCCTGAACCGGCAGCGTTGGTGAGGAGTGCCGGCGACTGTGGGGAGTGTGGGCATTCCTTTCACTACTGTTAGAAAGTGTGGCCCAGGTGGGCGGGCTTGGGTTCAGGGAATGGCTTGATCTTATCCTGGGCAGTGGTGGAGTCTTTAAGGTGCGCCTGGGCGCAGGCCTCCTGGGTGAGGGAAGGGCTGGCCCACCGTTGTGCTGGGGACACAGGAGTCCCTGTGGGTGAGGAGCAAGAGGAGTGAGTCTGCGTGGAGTGTCCCCTGGGCACCTTGGGGTGGGGAGGACTGGTCAGCGATTCAGCGAGAGAGCTGATTAACTGCGGGTCCCTGATTTCAGGGTCACAGAGCAGGTGCCCTGGATCCGACCGCCACAAAGAACCGGCAGTGTCTGTGCTGGCATCTGTGCAGGCGTCCGTGGGGAGAGCGGGTGTGTGGGTCGCGGCTGCTCCTGGTTCAGAGGAGGGCTCTGAGCGTTCCTGGAGTCACAAAACACAAATCGACAGCCCCTCCCTACCCCCTGTCACCCCCACTCACCGATATCCAGGAGCTCCGGGCATGGGCTTCCTATCTGGCGGCCATCTTCCCTTGCTCTCCGATTTCTGTGTATTCTTTCTGGCAAATTTTACTTGTTTAGTTGTCAATTATGTTTTTAACAAAAGATTTTTGCCAGAAAAAGGCAAAAATGCTATATGGTGATATTTGTTTGTTTTTACTACCAATACCATATTTTCCAACTACTCCTTCAATGTTTACATTCTAATCATCAAAAATAATTAAAGAATCTTGATTGCATGTTTGATTCATTTCAGACCAAGAAGTTGATAGTTATTCAGATTTTTCACTGCTAATTTTAGTGGTTAGTACATATATTTGAATCATCGTACATGAACTGATTTTCCCTGTATGCTTATAGCTATTATCTTGCCACAAACAGTACTGTACTTTAAGATCGATCCGGGGATTTTAATTTGAACATGAGCATGATTGCATTCCTCTTGAATTTGGTATTCTCAGCATAGTAAATCATGATTATTCCACTCAAAATGACCAACACCATTTCATCAGTCCAGTAATTTCTAGGATGTATTTTTCTGTCTTCCTTGCATTTTTTATGACTTCAGATTTTTCCATATTCATACTTTATGTCGATTATATTCTAGTTATTAATTTTTTTTAACTTTTCAATGCCCCCTTAGCAAATGACTATTCTGATAGCATGTTTTTAAGCTCAACTGTACTTTGGATAGACAGTTCTTACCCAGACATATTTTGATGGTCTTCCAAACCCATGTTTTCACATTCCACTACTATATCTGATAATGTCCTATTGTTATTAATAAAGTTTTCAGTGACTAGTCTTTCAGAAGTGTAGTAGATTGATTGCGGATTCTTTCCGAAGTAGACATTCTACCCCTTTTTTATCGTTTACTCTTAGTCTGGAAATGCATTTTAAACCTGTTCCTCATGGGTGGCCCTCATATTATTTGAAACATCAGTAGCATAGCTTCCAGCATCATGACAATATGCAAGTCAATTCAATATGAAAAACTGATAGGTGAGTGATGAAAAATTAAAAGTGGGTAACTATAATTAGCCAAGTAGTCAAATATAAGGAAAAAAGAAAATATACACAAGAGTGAGGCACATTGACACAGTGCTCTAGTGATTCTCATTACCAGTATAAGGTATACTATTACAAAAAAGAGTAAATGATCCCATACACAAATGGGTATAAATAGGTATATATGCATTTATAGTTGATAAAATATTGATCATTAGATAAATCAATCTGCATGCTAAGCAAATAATCAGACACCCTGGATTATATGGAGAGAATGTAGTATCAGGATTGGAGGAAACTTTATTAACAGCAGGCAGTGTGCATGACACAATCTTATTTGCTGAAAGTGAGGACTTAAAACACTTGCTGGGGCTGAACCCCGGTGACGTACTGGTTGTGCGCGGGACTGTGACCCACTGGGATGGAGGTTCGATTCCAGCTCCATGGAGCAAAGGCTGGGTCTCCTACTCCCAGCACGTGAGGGCAGTGATGCCCCCCCCCCAAAAAAAAACACTTGCTGATGAAGAATAAGACTTTCAACTTTCATCATGGATTACAACTCAATACAAATAGTACCCAAAATACTCACAAATGGACCAATGCATGATAAATATCATGATAAATGGAGAAAAGATTGAAGTTGTGAAGGATAACATCTGGCTTGAATCCACAATCCATCTACTACACAATACTTCTTTAAAGTGTAGAAAAGCAAAGATGCTACTCTGAGAATTAAGGTGAGCTTTACCTAAGGCATGATATTGCTAATCACCTTATGTGCATGTGGAAGACCAATGGAAAATAGATGCATTTCTGTCATGGTTCTTGAAAAGAATATTAAAAGTACCATGCACTACCAAAGAAGAAACTGATCTGTCTTGGAAGAATAGTCTTAATAACTTTTAGTAACAAGGATGGTGAGATGTCATCTCACATATTTTGAACATGTTGTCAAAAGAGACTAATTTCTGCCAGGGTACATCATGCTAACTATAGGGAAGGGGCAGTGGAAAAGTGGAAGGTCTTCAAGCAGATTGATTGGTGCAGTGACTGATCAGCAGGTTTAGGAGAGACAGCGTTTCATTCTACTATGCATACATTTGCTGTATGCCTGAATCTACTGGAGGGCTCCTAACAGCAGCAATACTCAGAAATGAGCACATTATATTAAATCTCATTGTGAATCTTAATGGCCAAACTGCTGAAATTTCTAACCCAACCAAGCTGACCAAAATTCTACTACAATAACATTAAAAAATCTTTGCAGAGAAACAAAAATCCATGAAACTTGATGTGTGGAGACCCAATTCTATGGAAAATTCCATCAACAAGATAGTTAGAAATCACACTGTTGTAATTAATAAATGCAGGATATGAAGAAAACCAGAAACAAATAAAACTATATGTATTTTTAAACATAGCAAGTAAAAGGAAGAAAGTATATATAGCTATGTTGTAAATATATGAAACCTGTTATTTGGGGTGGAAACAATATTTTGAGAAATATTTTGAGAAAAGATGAAATGCTTAAACTAAGAAGATATTACGTTTGTTATTAATGCAACTTCAGTGGCCTGATGTGATGATGTAAATGATGATCATATGCACATATATGCCTGTGAATGTATAGCTAGAAAATGGGAAGAAGGTAAGTTGAGTGAGATCCTATGATTAAATACTCTTCTCCTAGTTGGAAATTAAGAATTTCTGAGAACATTAGGAAATGTGAGTCTTTTTTCTCATTTGTTTTGGTTTTCATTTGAAAACCAAATTGTTTCAGAAAAATGACCTACCAATATTTGGGGTGTCTATCGTGGTAGTAAGACTCTTCTCTCATCTAAATTCTTCTATCAGAATCCTAATTCAAATACTTACATTAAGTTATGATGGCTTTCACAGTACATTTCTATATGCTTCTATTCTTAAAAGCAATGCCTAGGTTGTGATTTTATTGAGTCTGGTTTTGGGAAAGTCTCCTATCCCTAATTGAAAGTTTCTTAGCCTGAAGTTTGATGCTCCTATATAGTAGCATAAATTATGTTTGTTTCTCACTACTAATTTTCAAGTACTATGTACTACTCAGTGATCCTTACAAAAGTGCTGTGATTTCTAGACTTCATAATAGCTTCAAAACATTGTCAGATGCTTAGAGGATGATGAATGGAGGTGAAACATTGATATAATGCCAGAGGACTGGCTCCTCAGTTCTGGGTGCATTTGTAATGTGACTAAGAGGAGCTGATTTGTTTTTTTTTTTTTCCACTGTGCATGGTTTATTTGGTGTTTTAGTTGGTAGAACTGATAGTTGCATTGTCTTTATGTAGGTCTTTTTACATTATAAGGCAAATACACTATTCAGATAAATATCGTACACAAAATAAGATCCTTAGGACAGTTATGCACAAGACTTGCAAGACTCCCTAGAGCGCAAGATGTGATTGGGGAAAAAGTTGGACTTGGCATGTTGAATGAAGGTACCAGTTCTATCACACACAGTAAACACGTTGGCAGTGGAGTTTCAGAGGTGGAAAACAATCTTATGCTCACCAATAGAGAACTACACATGATAAATATAATCCACCTCAGGATAGAGCTGAAAGGCTTTATGGCCCATCTCAGGTCTGACTTTAGGACACTAATGATTTCCCTAGAGCATAGTTTTACTGCTTTAGTCATAGAGCAACATGCACACCCCCCAACTAAAATCCATTTGTAGCCCAGATAGTGAAGTGGTTGTTACAAGAGAAGACTCTAAAACTGCAGCGAGGAGCTGATTTCTAAGGGGGATTTGTCCATGGGGATCTAAGTCGGCGAAAAGCTGTGGGAGTGAAAACTTTGGAATCTTCCTTTGTTGATGGGGTATGATTCAAAGTAAGAAGAAATATCTGCAAACCAATCTTCTAGTGATAAAACTTGTAATGTGCAAAGTATAAATCTTGGAAAATTGAAGTGTTCAAAAGTGAAATGAAAGTCATAAAAATCAATATCCTAGGCATCATGGAGTTGAAATGGACTGGTACTGGTTATTTTTAATCTGAAAACATGGTTGACTATGCTGGGAATAACACAATGAAGAGGAAAGGCATGGCATCTATTATCAAAAAGAACATTTCAAAATCAATTATGAAGTACAATTCTGTCTATGGTATGATTATATCTACCTTTATCGTACTTAAAATCACAATCAATGATCAGAGAAACATTAGTCAAGATCAAATGATGCATCACTTTGGGTAAATCTGATGCACCATACCTCTTAAATTGTTGAAAACAGGAATATTTCTAATGACTAAGATGGAACTGAGCCAAGGAAGATTAAAGAAGAATAAATACATTTTAGCTATGTACTAGTAGAAACTATTAAAAGTTCCATGGACTGGCAAAAGAACAAATAAATCTGTCCTGTAAGAAATACAACCAGAATGCTGACCCCAGACATTATATATTTTTTTCAATTGCCTCACATGCATAAAAAGTTACACATCGAATAAAGAAAGCCTAAGGAAAATTGATGCATTTAATTGTGATATTAGAGAAGAGTATTGAGGGTACCATGGACTGCTAAATGGATAAACCCATCTGTCTTAGAAGAAGTACAGGCAAAGTACTCCTTGGAGACAAGGATGGCAAGACTTTCTCTTACATATTTTGGATGTTTTGTTGTACATGATCTAAGTCCCTTGAGAAAGGTATTATGTTTGGTATAGTACAGGTTCAGGGACAAAGAGAAAATCTTTCAAGATAACTGAAACCATGTTTGTAGCAATGAGCTCAAGCATGAGAACGCTTGTGAAGATGGCACAATGGAAGGAATGGGCAGTTTTCTGTTCTGCATAGGTCACGTTGGTCAGATCCCACTTTATGACGTCTAACAACAACATGATCTCATTTAGATATCATCCTTGAAAATGTTACAATGAATGGCCAACAATTCAATTCGGTCCGTTGTTGCTCAGGAAAAGTCATGTCTTATTTTATGGAAGGAGTCTGCTTGCACAATTCTTTGGAACCTCCATTTTGTCCTATGAGGTACCTATGGGTTTAGAATCTATTGCTAACAATGTTTGTGGGAGCCTGAAATGCATACATACATATGTGTGTATGTATATGCTAGCAATGGATTCTAAAAGCACTGACCCATTCCAGAAGCATAGCATCTCTTCTATGCTTAGAAGAGACAGCTTATAGGGTCATGGCCTTGGAAACACTACATTGGGTTGCTGGGAGTCAGAACGGACTCAATGGCAGCGATTGATATGTTTATTATACATATGATTTTCCATTCACTCCTCTGCTTTAGAAGTATTTATCCATCTAGTCTTGTCTGAATCCAACTTACATGTTTGTTTATTTTTTCTAGAGTTATATCAAGCCCTGTGTATTTTTCAATTCTTCTTCTTCCTGACTAAATTCCAAATGACAGAATAGTGTGGATTTATAAGAGGACATTAATTCCTTTTAGTATTGGAGGAGGAATTTTTATTTAAAAAATATTATACTTTTTTCTTTTCTCAAATTCCCTATATATTTTTGAGACCATATAAAAATATCTACAAATAGGAAGATTGTGTGTCCAGGTAGACTAGAGAAACAAATTCATAGACACCCATATGGATATAAGGGAAAGGTTTATATACAAAAAGGATGAAACATTGAGAAAACTTCCCAACCCAGTCCAGTCCAAAGTCACAAGTCTGACATCAGCCCAATGTCTGATACCAGTTTATAAAATCTCCTTCCATCTCACGAAGTCACAGGCCAGTGAGTGCAAAGTATTCTTGTGTATCCAGCTGGGGTAGAGGCATCCTAGTGCTGGCAGGGGTCTTCCCATGGCTCCTTGTTTCCAGGGCTCAAAGTCCATCAGCAGTGTCCATTGGCAGTAGAAGCATCTCAGTGCTGGCAGGGGTCTCTCTGTGGCTTCTCCAGCCCCATAGGTCTGGCTTCATCAGGTCAAGGGCATGTGGTTTCTCCTCTAGCTCCTCCTTCTCCAGGAATCAGGATCCATCAGCATGCTGTCATCTCATCTTGTCAGGAGTTCATTGTCTCAGAGACTGAGGGTCGAGTCTCTCTTCTTCAATTAGGAAATACGAGACTTCCCAGCATTATGAGGAGAAAGCCATGCCCACACAGAGGCCTCATTGGCTACTCAACTCCTGATTAACAGGAGTTAATCATGAAATTGACATAGGTACATGACCATCACAAAGATATAAAGTGATTGTCTTTCAATAGCATATGAGCATTGTATTGAGTATAATATCATATTAGAAATTAATGAAACCATCAGATAAATGGTGTGAAGTATAATAACATAATTTATCTTAAATCCACAATCTTTTTCTATGAAACCACAGAAAATATAATCATGACTGTGTTAATTGCATAATCTGGTGTCAGTTTGGGACTTTAGAGGATTATGAGTGAAAGGGTGTAGTCTGGCCTCTCAATCAAGATATGGTCAATGAGGACTCTGTGTGGG
Organism: Nesogale talazaci; assembly: GCA_004026705.1. Classification (NCBI taxonomy): domain Eukaryota; kingdom Metazoa; phylum Chordata; class Mammalia; order Afrosoricida; family Tenrecidae; genus Nesogale; species Nesogale talazaci. Next base: position 11,588 of record PVJH01028685.1, read on the forward strand.
ATGACTTTGTCCTGAGAGAGAAGTCTGGGAACTCTGGGATTTCTTCCTTGGAGGCAGGAGACATCTTTCTCTCTGTCCAGTCCCTTGGAGACTCACACACAGGCACTTCAGATCCCAATAAATCCCCTTCCGCTGGGAACTGGAGAAGCCACATGGAGACCCCCGCCAGCTCTGAGATGCATAGAAGGCCAATGGATCTGAAGACTTTATACAGATTGGTCTCTGATTGTCCTGCATTCAGCATCATTGCATATGCTTCATGAGTTTGAAGAGGACTTTATAGTATATGGACTAATATGAGACTTATGTCCTTAGACTGGATTGAGTTGGGATGCTTTCCTAATTTATAATTACTCTTTATATAAAACTCTCTCATAAATATGTGTGTTTCTTTTCTCTTTTTTTTTACATAAGTTTCTATGGATTTGTTTCTCTAGTCTACCTGGACTAACACAATTACTGTCCCCCAAATTCCTATTTTGTAAATGACAAAAGTATCAGTAATTAAGTAATATGTATTTAAAAGTTTATTAGTGTAACATTAACTTTTTGATTTTTATTGCATTTTAATTATAACTACATAGAATTTGAATTTATAGGGAAATAATATTTTGAAAGAAGCTGTTGCTGTAATGTCAATTTTGCTATTTTAGTTATTAGCAGAAAACATATTTCAAGAAAAATTTTGGAAACTTATTTAGAAAATCACATGTTGTAAGAATTATTCTCTTAAGCTTTTAAAATGTGTGGATTGATATTTAATAATAAAGGTATACATAAATTATTAAGTACTTTTATATCTTTTAAAGTAATTTCAAATATAATTTATTTTTAGTGTTCAGTACTTATGTGAAAAATGTATGAAATTTTAATTGCTGTAATATGATTCCTGATGAATAGCAAAGTATTTAACCAACCCTCAAACAGTTTCAGATGTCAGCAAGTTATAAATTTGCTTTCTGATAGTCAAGTGACATTGTACTTTTTTTTTGGGGGGGAGGGGCCATCACAGCTCTTCGGTGGTGGGAGTAGGAGGCCCAGCCCCACTGCTGGAATTGAACCTCCGTCCCAGTTGGCCGCAGTCCCGCGCACAACCACTATGCCACCGGAGCTCAGCCCAACATTGTACTTTAAACTTAAATTAATATTAGAATATTATTGAGAATTATTTTTATGTATAATCTCATGTTGTACTCCCTATCTTAAAAATTCGAATTTGCTAGATATAAATGATATCAGTTAAAATTAATTAGTTTTCTCATAATATCATTAGTGTTAATATTGCTTAAAACGAAATTCATCAGGAATCAAAATGAAGCACTTTTAAAGGCATTGAACAAAACTTCCATCATTAGACTAGCTTTAAATAAATGGATGGAGCATCTTTATAATAATTCTTTGCATGAGACTGAAATATGAAAACAAAAAACCCGTTTCTGTATGTCAAAGTTTTATATTTTGTTTACATTTCCCCAAAGAGTTGGTAATGTAATAGAAAATAACCATAACAAAGATTATAAACTTGACAGAATGAGTTTAAGAAAAATTTTGTACATTTTAAATATTCATATATACCATGATGATCAACACATATGTCTTTCTATGTGTATGTGTATATATAGTGATATATATATCAATGCAATTTTTCTGATTGTTTTTCTCACCCATGCAGTTTTCTAATTTTCTAAAGGCTCTTCATAACAATCCTCTAAGATAATCATATATGCCAAAAGAGACACCATATTTATGAGCCAAAAAATCTCCTTGAATTTTTTCTACAGCTCTTGTTAATTTGGGGTCATAATACTCTATTGTGTATTTTTTGTAGTGGTGGCTTTGTTTTTACAAATTCCTTTAATTTCTCCTTGTTTGGGAATATTTTTATTTTCCCTCATATTTCAGTGATAATTTTGCTACAAGATAAGTTTAACACAAGATTTTTGGGTGACAATTTTTTTCTTCATGGCTTTATATATGGTCTTCTTGTCTTCATGGTTTCTGCTGAACTAATTTTAACTGTTGCCATTTTGTATGTGAATGCTTCATTCCTCTCGCTATTTCCAGAGCTATTCCCTTGTCATTGCTGTAGGAGAGTTTGACTACAATATGAAATGCTGTTTTTCTTTTAGAATTTACCCTGATTGGGATTCCCTCAGTTTCTTGAATAATTATCTTTTCCTCTTTTATCCAGTTAGGAAATGTTTCTTACAGGAATTTTGGGAATATTCTACCTTTGAATCTTTCTGTTTGTTTTTATCTACTTCTGAAATACCTATAAATCATAGGTCATTTACCTTGATTGAGTCTCACATATGTATTTCACACCCTTCCTTTGAACTCCTTTGTGTTTTTTTATTGCTTATTCTCCTACATTGGAGTCACAATATACGTATGCAAGCTCACTAATTTGGGTTTCCCTCTTTTAAATTTTATTTTCTTTTACAGGGTTACTTAATTCAGTTATCTTAGTGTTTAACTTATGGGTTTCTGTTTGGAGTTTTTCTTGTACAGCTTCAGAGTGATATTTCTAGCTTGCTGTTCTTTCCATTTTTCTTTCAGGCTCTTCATGTGGAAATATTAAGCTCTGAAAACATAGATTTCAAGGAAAATAGCACAGAGATAAGAATGGACATAATTAAACAAACAGTAAACCAAGAAGACATGATCATAATAAACATATATGACTTAAAGATTTTCAAAATACTTTAATCAAATTCTCACAGAACTGAAGAGACAAACAGCCCTATAATAATAACAAGAAACTGCACTATACCATTCTCAAGGAAGGGCATATCATCCCCAAAAGAAAAGCAATAAACACAAAAGAACTAAGTAACAGAGTCAAACAACCCACTTTTGATACATATACAGAACCCTCAGCAACACAGTCTACAAACACTCCTGTTCAATGCACACAGACATTCTGAAGAATATTGTGTCACTCACAATTCAGAGATGAAGATGCTGAATATTTCATAAACATGTCTGATGTCAAGATGTGGCACTTGATTCTGTTTCTTCTTCTTACTCTGTCCAATTACAGATTTTTTTTTGGGGGGGGAGGTGGATTTGTACATTTTATTGTGGGTTAATTGTCATCAACCAGAAAAACCTCTAAAATAATAGGAGACTCGAGTTAGTCAGAGAATGCTGAAACTCTCCAGGAACTGAACTGGTGCCTTGGCTCCCTGCCAGCTTTGTGCCAATTCCTGAGTGGGACCCTGTGTCACTGCAGACTCACCAGGGATTCTTGGGCTCAGCATCTACACCCTGAAGCATTCAGAGGTAAAGCAGCAGGGTTTCTGGGCCTAGTTAATATTATATAAACACACACACACACACACACACACACACACACACACACCAAACTGTGAGAGAAAAGGTCAACACTGCACAAGAGTGAGTCTGCGTAAATGATTCTACTAAGCAGCTTCTCTGCTCCTACAACTTTCCACCTCAGAAGCCAGAGGAAGGCAGGGTACTGCAATCCCCATGTCCCCCAATAAAGCTCAAGGTGGGCACCCCTACCCAACAGTTCTGAGACAGAGACCTCTCACCGAGCTACCCTGGCGTGTGTATACCTCTGGCCTTGCCTCTTGATGCCCATGTCCAGGTAGTCCTCCAGATGAGGGGGCAGTTCATATAGCTTGCTCTCATCCTTAAAGCATACATGATCCTATGCTCTCCCACCAGAATGATTCCCAGCACAACCAACTTTTCAAGCTGGGGCAGACCATAGACTCACCAAGCAATTAAGCGTGTGCTAGTCTTTGGCATACCTGGCCTCTGGGATACCACAGATCCTCAAGTTGAGACTCGCTGGCAGTGGCAGGTCTGCCCCAGAATTTTTCTTCACATAGTCAGACAACTTCTCCAGGTTGGCCACACTGCTCAGAAGCTCTTCAGCCTTGGGGCTATGCATCCAGTAAATATGTTGCGATGTTCCCAGGCCGCAATGCTGCCTCCCCTGAGTCTCCTGCTGTGGACGACCCTGCCTCTGTGGCACCCAGAGCACCCCCAGTTCAGGATTTCTGCTCCCTGGGACTGCCATTCCAAGCGCTGACTTCTTCAACAGGTATCATGAAGCCTCTACCCCAGTTACAGACTCTTAAATCTAGTATTAATGTTTAATAGATCACAAATTGTATCTACATGTCTGTCTGCGCTTTATAGTAAAATAATATAATTTTATAAAATAAAGCCGGTTTTTTAGTTTTAATTTTTGCTTGCTTCTAAAGAATACTAAATATATAGTCTTATCTTTCACAAGAATTGCAAGAGTTATGAATGTAAATCTAAAGATATGAGACATCTGGTTACCTGGATCATAAATAAAGGGAAACAATAAAAGTTACATACAAGTGTAGATTGAGCTTTTTTTCAGGCTATCATTCTAACAAATATTTAATATATATTTGGAAGTCTACTAAGATGATGAAATATGCCTGTTGAATATATTATTTCTCTTCATAAACTCATAGAACCTGTGGATATAGAATAAAAAAGGATAAATCTATCTAATTAAAACAAATTATAATTCATTCAATAGGAACAACTGATGTGACTCCATTACCTGATCACATGAATAAAATTACCACTCAAAAAATTCAACTGAGTAGATGTAATTACATTTATTTAAATAGTCCCTGAATTAATTAAGTGCTTTTATATTCAAACCAAATACACTACACGCAAGGACTCCTTATGAAAATTAAAATGTTATACAAAATCAGAAAAACTCACAAGCACATTTTTGCATTAGTAAAACACATATATATTCTTGAATATATATATAAAAACTAATGATATTTGATCTTAGTGGTTTTCAGCAACTCTAGTTACATATTTACAAATCATGATTAAAAATGCTTTCTAAGAAACATAACAAATGAAGTGTGATAATTCAAGCTGGAAATAGAAGGTGTGGAAGTCATGTATTCGATCTGTCAATTTCACGATTGAGATGTAGGGGTGGAGTCTAGCCTGTTAATCTGGAGATAACCATTGATTAGCCAATGAGGCCTCCTTGTGGGCATGGCTTTCTCCTGAGACTCCTGAGAAATCTCGCAATATTTCCCTTATGGAGATGAGAGGCCATTTCTTCAGTTGTTGGGAGTCAGTCTTGGAGATGATGAACTATGGACATGACAAGATGGCAGTGTCTGAGGAACTGGAGGAGAAAACACACGGCCTCACCCTGATGGAACCAGATGGCTGAAGCTGCAAAAGCCACAGAGAGACCCCTGCCAGCCTAAGTTGCTTCTACCACCACTGGATGCTGTTGATGGATCCTGAGCCCTGGAAACGAGGAGCCATAAGGAGACCCCTGTCAGTGCAGGGACTCTGCACCCACTGGACTGTGACTTCATGAGTTAGAAGGAGACATTATGGTCTAATATCAGACTTAGAACTTTGAACTGGACGGGTTTGGGATGTTTTCTCAATGTTTCATGCCTCATGTATCTAAACCATTTCCTTATATCCATATGCATGTCTGTGAATTTGTTTCTCTAGTCTGCCCAGACTAACACAGAAGGTATCCAAAGTTCAATATATTCTATACCAGATAGCTTTATTACTTATGTTTTTATCTCCTTCAGCAACTAAAAGAAAAAAAAATCTTAATTTACTTTACCCATTGCAATGGAGTTTCTTCTACTCACAGTGACTCAGTGACAGACAATGACTGCACCGTTGAACTTGAAAATAACCACAGTGAGGAAGGTGGCAGGTTTGGCAGGGTTTTGGTCTGTTGTACAATGGCTCTGTGTACAACAGAATTGATTTCATAACATGAAACAAGTACTTTAAGGAAGCAGCTCTTCTCCAGTCACATTTTTAGTGACTTCCAACCTGAGGAACTCATATTTCCACTCTATATCAGACAATATTCTACTGCCATATTATAGCTTTTAATGACTAAGTAATAAACTGCTTGTCTTTTCTATCTTCTTTACCAATCTTAGTCTGGGAGATTTGCTGAGAGTTGGTCTATATGAATGATCTTGATTGTATGTGAAATATTTCTAGCATTGCCTTCAGGATCACAGTATCTTGTACATCTTCATTTTATGATCATGTGGTTATAGCCTAAAAGATGAGTGATGTGTTTCCATAATTATACTTTCAAAATTAACTGTGAATGTACTTGCTTTCAAACTAGAATATTTCATGGTAACATGGTCTGCAAACTGAATATCCCTTTGTCTTGCTTTTTCTTTCTTATCAAGGAAATTTCTTTGCTATTATAGGTCTAATGACATAGATCAGAACAGAAATACTCCAAAAGGTTGGTCTGGTTACAAAGACCAACATGTTTTTCTTTCACAGAGTAATTGGTCTATTTGAATAGATGACCTTAAGGTTAGCAGTCAAGAGAATATTTAGTCATTTTATGGCATCAGGTCCCATTAAAATTTTCATAAAAACCTATCAATAAGAATCACTTAAATACTGTTGAAATGTAATGGCCTACACGTAAATTCTTGAATGACACAGTAGTTTAAAATTCTACTGTTATAATGAAGTGTTGTGGTTCCTTGTGAATAGAACACCATTCTATTCCAAATCATATCATTTTTCTTTGGGGTAGCAATTGGGTATTTTTTCATTGTTTGATTGCATTCTTAATTTTGATAATTCTAAGAAAATGTCCTAAGCTTAAAGATGTCATCTTCAACCACTCTCCAGGAAAAAGACCGAGCAATCTCTACCGATAAATGTTACAGTTTCATAGAAGGGGGGTCATTATGAGTCAAATATTGATTGACTGTCACCCAGCAACATAATCATATTTATTGGCTTAAAGGAATACACTCATTTTTATAAAGCAAAATATTAACTAAGATTAATATTAACACAGTCATTTGTCTGATGTTCCCTAACTTGTAATTCATGAATGAAATGGAAAAGCATCAATATCTTAGATCTTGTGGATGATGTTGCTAGTAGATGTGCTAGTCTGGGGAGACTAGAGAAACAAATTCATAAAAATGCATATGGATATAATGGAAAGATTTTTGTACAAGAGGAATGGAACACTGAGCAAGCATCCCAACCAGTCAGTCCAAGCTCATAAGTCTGATACTAGTCCATGTGTCTGACACGAATCCACGAAGTCTCCCTCTGACTCATGAAGCACATGCAATGACACCAGGATAATCACAGGCCAGTGGATGCATAGCCTTGTGTATCCGGCAGCAATAGAAGCATCCCAGCACTGGCAGGGGTCTCCCCATAGCTCCTCCTTTCTAGGGCTCAGGGTCCAGCAGCAGTATCCATTGGTGGTAGAAGCATCTCAGCACTGGCAGGGGTCTCCGTATGGCCTTCTAAGCATCTTAGCACTGGCAAGAATATCCATTTGGCTTCCCAGCCCCAAAAGTTTGGTTCCATCAGGTTAAGCCCATGTGGCTTCTTGCTCCTCCAGTCCCCAGGAAATCAGGATCGATCAGCATGCTGCCATCTCATCTTGTCAGTAGTTCATCTCCAAGGAACTGAGTCTCTGGCCTTTCATCTCCAAATGGGAAAAAACACGAGAATTCCCAGAATTCTCAGGAGAAAGCCATGCCCACACAGAGGCCTTATTGGCTATCTCCACAATGACAGGCAGGCTAGACTCCCAATCATGAAATTGACATCAAGTTCATGATCCCCCCAGTGGATTTCAAAATTTAAGTGTTCTGGAATTCCCATTCTTCTCAAGATTATCTATAGTTTTTGTGATCTACACAGTCAAGTGCCTTGAAATAGTCAATAAAACACAAATATATTTCTGTTACCCATCCCATCTGAAAGCAGAAATGATATCTCTTGTTCTACATTCTCTTAGAAATCTGCCCTCGAACTCGTCTAGCTTCCTTTCAATATACTGCTAATGATCATTGGCAAAATTTTACTTGCGTGTGATAGGTATCAATGATATTTTTCTATAATCTAAACATCATGTTGGGTCACTTTACTTTATAATGGGTACAAATACAGATCTCTACTCATCAATTGGAGAGTAATTGTTTTCTAAATTACTTTGCAAAGAACAGTGGGTGCTTCTAGTACTTCTTCAGCTTGTTGAAATATTTCATTTGGTATTGTATTAATTCTTGCTTCTTGTCTAAAGCTTTCAGTACACTTGATAAATTATTCCTTATGTGATTTTTGCTTATTTATTGCCTCCTCTAATGGTTGAATGTCTTGAATTGTTGAAACACCCACTAGTTCATTTTAGTACAGTGACTCTATTCTTTCTGTGACACTTCCCTCATTATTCGACATTTTACTCATAGAATCTTTCACTATTTTAGCTATAGTCTAGAATTTAGATTATATATTAAGTTCTTTATCTTGATTTCTTTTCACTTCAAATGTGCTGAGAATATTCTTCTTTTATAGTTTTCAAACTCTAGCTCTTTCACATTTCATTAAAATATTTGATTAAAATATTTTATTAAAATAGTTTCTTAAGCTGCCTGTGATAGGTAGGTTTATAGTGCCAGCTTGGCCCATAAACACATGTGGGATTAATAAGGTCACTGTTTAATTGAAGGACAAAGGGAAAAATGACTCAGTGAACCTTGGCTTTCTGTCCCTTGTTCTCCTCTGATCAGACCAGTGTACTGCTGCCTAAGTTAGTTCTCTGCCTCAGCCTGTAAGCTACGCTGCCTGTAGGACATCCAACCCTTGGACTGTGTCAGTATAGTCTATGGTTCTTTTGAGACCTGCTTTGTCACACTGCTAGTGTATACATCACTTGAGCTAGAGACTGTCAAGTTCTATCATCTGGCTGACTTTTGGTGACTCATCCTGCTATTTGTGGGCTGTGGCTGGACTGTCCATTGTGGTCTACAGAAGACTCAATTAACTGCTTCTTTGACTTGCATCCAGCAGCTCCCATGAATTGTAGGACTGCCAGTATGTTAGCTGTCTCACAGAACTGAAGTGAACTGAGACCTCTGTACTGCTCTGTGGACTAATTAACTGTTTAATTCTTTGTGTTCTATCATCTATTTATCTATCAATCATCTATCATGTCTATATTTAGCTATTATAAAATCATAAGTGTCCAGGTTTTTTTTCTTTAAAGAACCCTGTCTAGCACATTTCCTGTTGAAATTTTTTATTCAATTCTTTGATGTCATTCCTTTTATTTGCCTTAAATACTTAGTCTATGATTAAGAGCACATTTCATACACAATACAAAAAAAACCCACCCAAAATTGAATAAACAAAGGGAAAAAAGGAGAAAAGATATAAATAAAATATAGGCATGGGAGGCAGGCCCGAGGAGAAAGAAATGGGACCAAAGATTACAGAGGGACTGAGGTGAAGAAGAGGCAGTGAAAGTGACTGTTGAGAAAGCAATGTCATCGATGGGAAAAACTAGGGAATGAAGATCAACAACTTGGAGGATGTAAAGATCTTGCTGGTGTTGAAGCAACAACAATCTAGAGGAATTACTAAGAAGCAGAAGAAGCGCAAGTTTGATGGTGGGAATGATGCAAGGTAAAAGGAAAGGAAAGATCTCAGAAGCAAATCTATGGATTAAGTTATAAACATTGGTGTGTTCATATGTAAATCTATTAATTCATAAAAATAGAGGTTTGGGTATACATACATATATTTATATGGTAGTAAATTGAGAAAGTGGATGGTCTTTGGGGCTCTGCTCAAGCCCTCCCTCAATGCAAGAATGTTTTATTCAAACAACCTGGCATTCTGTGATGGTCACCATCCCTACATGATAGCTGAAGACCAAATGGGTGCACAAACAAATGTGGTCAAGAAATCTGATGGTGCTCAAAAGATATTGCATCTTGGGTCTTACAGGCTTGAAGTTAAATAAGCAGCCATCTAGAAGAGAAACATAAAACCCACACAGAAGAAGCACACAAACAAGGAGCCCTAATGGTGTAATGGGTAATTAGTTGGATTGCTAATCTCATACCAGCAGTTCACAACCACCAGCAGCTCCAAGGGACAGATAGGAGGATGTTTCTTCTGATGAAAAAGACCCCAAACATACAACACCCCCAAAAGTGTATTGTTGAGATCAAGATAGTTTGAGCAAAGACCTAAACCCATCTGTAGACAATGGGACAGAAAGATTGCAGGGAAGGTATGAGTCAACCAGAATGAAGTATAGCACTGATGAAACACACTATTCCTCTGGTTCATTGAGGCTTCCCCATTCCTTACAATCATGACCCCAACCTGCCTTTCACTGTGGGATAGGCCATAGCATGTACACAGGTACAGAGTAGAGTTCACAACATATGGAATCCAAGTCTGATAAACCTTTCCGGAACAGAAATGGGAGTAGCTATAACAGCAAAGTAGGGGCAAGGTGGGTAGGAAAGGGTGGAAGAAACCACAAAGGTTTGGTGTAAGATATGACATAATAATAATTTATACATTATCAAGGTATAATAAGGTGTTGAGGGGAGGAAAGTAAAAAGAGGTGCTCATACCAAGTGTTCAAATAGAATGTAATAGAATGGGCTCAAATAGAATGCAAATGCTTAGAAAATAATGATGGCAAGTTTATTAAAATATGCTTGATACAAGTGATGTATGGGTTGTTATGAGTTGTGAGAGCCCCTAATAAAATTATCTTTAAAAAAAAGCAAGTTTCAAAGTCTCTTGTAAAATACACTTCAAACTTCCCTTTCCTTCTTTTTTATGAAATTTTGCTTTCTTCATGAATAATGTTCTTAATGAACTCCCACAGCTCATGAGGTTATTTATAATTAGTTTTCAATACATCAAATATGTTCTTGATATGATCTTAAAATTCAAGTGGGATGGACTCAATTGCATTTTAGTTTTCATAGACTTACTTTAATTTTCTTCAACCTCAACCTGAATTTTAAATGAGCAATTGATTGTCTTTCCACAGTCAGCCCCGATTTTAGCTGCTCAAATTGGTCTTCTCCATAATGTCTTGTCACAGGTGTAGACAATTTCATTTCTTAGTTGGCCATCTGGATAAGTCCATGTGTATGGTAATCTTCTTTGTTTGGAGGAAAAAAGTATGGTGATGCACAATTCTATCATTTGATTTCTAGCTTTGTTTCTATCTTCAGACCATATTCTCCCAGTACTGTTGCAGAGGTGTTTATCTGTTCTGAGTTCCATGTGTCCAGAGCTCTTAACTGTACCAATGTGTGTACTCTGATGTAGCAGGTTTGTAAGGTAAAACTGGTTAATGGTGGTGGTGGTGCTGGGGAAGTGAGTGTGTGTGAAAGCATACAGAAACTAGATGAATTTTTCAGTGCTATACTGCACCCTGGATAAATGACCTCTTCTTTGTAACCCTTTTGTGAGGGGATGTCCAATTTTCTGTAAATGGTTTTTGATCTCTACTCCAACCCCCTTCATTCACATCAATCTGGTTGTTTGTTTTGTGTATTTTGATACCTTATACCATTGAGACCTCATGGTCACACATGTTGTTCCACTTCTTCCATGTGGGTTTATTTCCTTCAATGTTAGAGGACCAGTTGTTTAATTTCAAGCCTTTAAGGCCCACGACTCTGTATCTTTTTGATAGTCAGATATCATGTACTTTCTTCACCGCATTTATTTATGCACTTATTTCAGTGATTTTTTCAAGAAAATGAGTTGAGAAAGTGAAGAATCAAAGAGTTCCAAGTTATTAAAACAAAGTGTTCTTGTGTTTAGGAAAGCTTTGTGCTGCCTCTAAAAACAATTGAACCAGCCAAGTCAATAGACCCACCCTTCCCAGCTGAGATAGTAATCCCCTAAAACAGCCCACACCAGCGCAGATTAACCAAGCTATTCAAGGTGAAATGTCAGGTGGGGCTGCATCTGCACCATTGCCTGAGTGAGATGCCTTACAAGATAGTGCTGAGAACACCTAGGAAATACCCTCACTATTGATAATTTCTGCTAGACCTATAACTAAAATTAAGGCTGAGTATTCCTAAAGGTGAGGTTGAGGTGATTACTCAAAAAGAAGTGCACTATACTCACAAAGAACTGCTCAAGCTTTCACATATGTACTAACAGAAGCCTGGGGATTATCCCTGGGAAAAGTTACTGAGGGTGTGGGACACTGGTCCAAGAAATGTAATATTAGATCAGTCTGAGTTTCTGGATATGGGACCCCTAAAAACAGACTCTTCTTTCAATGTCTCAGTGAAAGAGGCTAAGAGAGGATCCAACTCCTTATTTGATTGATTCACTGAAGCATGGGCTTCCAGATGGCCTAGATTAGACCAACTTGAGGTGCCTGACCTACCTTGGTATACTTTAAAATAAGGCATCCAAAAGCTGAGGGAAACTGGTGTGTTGGACTAGAGCTATCAGGATACTCCCATAGACCTCAAAAGGGGGTGTGCTGAGGACGTACCCTTCACCACAACCATAAAGAACAAGTTTGTGAAGTACACCCCAACATCTCTGAAGACTCCTGTAATTGCTATTTTATGTGCACCAAGATTAACTGTGGGAACTGCCCTGAGTGAACTCTGACATTTGCCCAAGATGGGGCTGATTGGACTCCATGGTGACAGAGAGCAAGTGTCAATGCTGAATCAACTGAAACAGGTTGGATGTGATTATAATAGACAAAAAGGCTTTCATAATAATCCAAGCAGCCTGCCTTATGTGGACTTATGGCACTGGCTACTTAGTCACGCTGTCCCTAGGAGTGAAATACATGGGAAACCTACTAAATATTTACATCACCTATAGAGTCTGAAGAATGCTGTATCAGGTGAAACAGTGGGTTAGGCAGTCACGATCACTCACAACCGCTTGAATGAGAGGAAGGCTGGGTCCCTTGGAAGGAGGACCACCACCAAAGTTTATACTGTTATTCTTTTTGTAGCCTTCTTCAAAGGGTCCTGTGGCCTTTCACTATAGTAACTGTTCATTGGGGCAAAGGAAATAATCAAATTTTAGGGGATTACTGGACACTGACTCTGAACTGACACTAATTCTAGGGAACTCAAAGTGTGTCAGTCAGAGTTGGGACTCATAGAGGTTAAGTTATCAATGGAGTTTTATCTCAAGTCCACCCCACTGTGGGTCTGGTGGGACCCCGAACCCATCCTGTGGCTATTTTCCCAGTTCTAGAATGCATCATTGGAATAGACATATTTAGTAACTCTCAGAACCCCTTATATTGCATCCCTGAAATGTGGAATAAGGGCTATTATAGTGGGAAAGCCAAATGGAAACCACTAGAATTACCTAGGAAAATAGTAAACCAAAAGCAGTACTACATTGCTGGAGGAATTGCAGAGATCAGTGCCACCAGCATAGACTTGAAAGATTCAGAGATGGTGATTCCTACCACTTCCCCATTTAACTTACCTATTTGGCCTATAAAGAAGACAGAGGAATCAGAAGCTTAACTAGGTGGTGACGCCAATTGCAGCTGCCATTCCAGAAGTGATCTCATTGCTTGGGAAAATTAATACTTCTCCTGGTACTTGGTATGCAGCTATTGATCTGGTCAACACCTTGTTCTCAATACCAGTCTCAAAGGATCACCAGAAGCAGTTTGTCTTCACCTGGCAGGGGCAACAGTACAGTTTCACCACTCTCCCCCAGAGATACATCAAATCTTCTGCCCTTTGTTAGTCCAGGTAGGCTAGAGGAACAAATTTCATAGACACGCATATAGATATAAAGAAAAGGTTCATATGCAAGAGGAACAGGATATTGAGCCCAGTCCAGTTCAAAATCGTAAGTCCAATATTAACCCATATGCCCGAAATCAGTCTATAAAGTCTCCTTCCGACTCATGAAGTCACAGGTCAGTGGGTGCAGAATCCTGGTGCTGGCAGGGGTCTCCACATGGCTCCTCATTTCCAGGGCTCAGGGTCCATCAACAGCAGAAGCAACTCATTGGTGGCAGAGGTCTCCATGTGGCCACCCCAGCTTCAGAGGTCTGGCTCCATCAGGGCAAAGCCATGTGGTCTCTCCGCTGGCTCCTCCAGCTTCTCAGATGCTGACATCTTGTCTTGTCCATGATTCATCGTCTCTCTGAGACTAACTCCCAACAATGGGAGAAGATAGCTTCTCATGTTCATGAGGGAAATATCACGAGATATCCCAGAAGTCTCAGGCGAAAGCCATGCCCACATACAGGCCTCACTGGCCACTCAATGACTATCTCCACCCCAACATGTCAATCATAAAATTAACATAACCACATGACTGCCACACGCCCTGTGCCATAATTTAGTCTAAAGGGAACTCGATCACCTGTCTGTTTCACAAAATGTCACACTATTCCATTATATTGATGACATTATCCTGATTGAAACCATCTCTGGAGGATGTATCAAAGACTTTAGATTCATCCTTATAACATTTGCATACAAGAGGTTGGGAAATTAACCCAACAGTCGTGAGCTGGGGGCTGTTGGATTCTGTCATCTGGCTGACTGTTGGAGACGTGCTTTGTTGTTTATCGCTTGTGGCTGGATAGCCTGAAATGCTCTACATACTCGGCGGCCCTCAAGACTCCAAGGACTGAAAGTCAACTAGCTGTTTCATGTGAGTTGCACCAAGCCACTTGTACTGCTTTATAGATTAGTTAACAGTTACTTGTTATATGTCCTTCTATTTATATAAATATTCAAAGAGAATTCCTAGTGTACTGGTTTTGCTTGTCTAGAGAACCTTGTCTAAAACAAAGATGGTGACCTCCCCTTGTATAAAATCTCTGAGATACATTCTTCTATGAATGAACAAAAAGCCAAACCAAACAGTACATATCAAATAATGCGGAAAATTTGGAAAGCAGATTATGTCCAGGTTGCATCACTGACAAAGTTTTAACTGTTTAGGTCAGATTTATGTCTTTACTCTTCTATACCCAAAGCACTCTCTTTGGTGTCTTCCTATTGATTTTAGATAGGAAGAGTTCTATGGAGGCTTATTTCCTATGTAATTCCACAAATGAATCTTGGGCCAACACTGCAATACAAAGCTTTCTGCACACTGGATGCTCGCATTCCACATTCTGACACTGATTCGTCCTTTGACTTTGGATTATTGGATTCCAGTCCTTCAGTAATTGATGATGGTGTGCTTCACAAGTGGGCTTAGTTGACATCTCACTTAGCTGGCTGCTTGTTTGAAGACAAGTGTTCACGATCCCAGATTATATTTTATTATAGCCAGGAATTATATAACTTATTTGCCACATTTCACTATAGCATCCATGTCTTCTCTGTTCCTTTCTTGAGAAAAAGTACCTAGCAATGCCATGATGTAAGAACATCATGTGTGTTCTTAAGTTGGATCTAGGATTTAGTGGGAGCTCAAAACCCATTTCTGCATGTTTTTCTTCTTCATCATCTTTTTCTCTTGCTTCTTTGCTATAACTTGGAAATTAAGTTATAATTCCCAAGTCAATTTAGTCAATCATGCCAAAGGGAATTTTACATTTGCTTCCCTAATGTCTGC
>PVJH01028686.1:0-27012 GCA_004026705.1 Nesogale talazaci
GGGGGGGGGTAAAAGAACTCTAATTTCAGTGAGTAAGCACTCAGTTGCTAACTGAACACTCAGTGATTCCAACCCACCAGCTGCCTCCATAAAGATGATAGCCTTGAGGCAATTCTACTCTCTCCTATTGATTTGTAGCTATGTCAGCATGGACTTGGTGGCTGCAGGTTGGGGGGTGGGGTATAAACACACAGCAGTGTCTTGCATGGTACAATATACTATAGCATGAATACTCAATGTAAGTAGTAGTATATTACATATGGCTGCTGAAGGGGGGCCTAGGGATGGCTTAGAATGAGAGTGCCGAGAACAAGATCACATCATCTTCCAGTGGGTGCTCTCCACCGTTCCACAATATTAGTGTTGATGCTGTCAGCTGGTGTGACCTTGGCCCTGGACACATGGTGAATCCAGGCACAGTGAAGGAAACAGGGCCGAATCTGGTGCCATGCTCATGGTTAGTTAGAGACAATATGATCCATAGGGTTTTCACAGATTAATTTCTTTGAATTCTATCGACAGTCCTTTCTTTCTCATTTATCTTAGTATGGATGTTTCGTTGAAGCCTATTCAAGCATTATAACAGTACAAAAGTCATCAGGAAGGGACAAGTAGTGGCTGTCCATGCGGTGCATTGGCAGAAATCAAACTTACGGAGAAAGTAGACATTCTTCCATTGTTTCTGAACTTGTGGGAGGGTAGTGTCAGCAACCACTGTCCCTCGATTTGTGTGAGGATAGGGTTAATTCCCTAAATACTCGTAAGCCCTCATTCTGTGTTATGAAGCCCCAGGCCCTCAGAGAAGGGTGGAGAGCATATCAGTCACAAGATCACTCCTTCAGTTTCTTCATGGAAAAATGGATTTAGCTATAAGGCCAAATTCACTGCCATTAAGTCAATTCTTACTTATAGACACCCTCTACAGGATTTCCAGAACTGTAAATCTTTATGAGAACAGACAGCCTCATCTGTCTTCCTTGTATCGGCTGGTGGGTTTGAACTGTTTGAATCAGTGGTTAACAGTCTAACACTTAACCAACAGTGCCACCAGGGCTCCTTTACAAAGATACCTGAGGGGGATGTTTCCTCTTCTCACCAGAAAGGGGCATCAGCTACTAATCTCCATCAGGGAGAGGGGGCCAGAAAGCATGTGCAGGAGGGCATGTACATGCAGCGAAGCAGACCATGGAGCAAAGCACCCCCAAAGCTGGCCTTCCTATAAGACTCATGCTTCTTCTACCTCTGAGTGTGTGTGCAACATAGGTGCTACCCTCTGCAGGGTAATGAGACCCCATCCTCTCCTGATGCCCTTGCATTGACCATGCCCATATGAAAACATCAATTCTATGGCTGACCTTCACTAGGGTCCTTCTTGTTCAAGTGGAAGGATATTTATTGTTTTAAAGTCTGTGGTATCAAGTCCTCTGACTACCCCATGCATACTCAATGGGATTTCCAACAGCTGATTCGTTAGCAGTAAATCACCAGGCTTTTCTTCCAATGTACCTCTGGAACCACCGGCCTTTCAGTTAAAGGGTAAGCATGTTCACCATTCACATTACCTAAGAGATCCAAGTACATAATAGTCACCTTCTATATGCCAAGTAAAGATAAGCTAGCCTTTTATATACTGTATCTGCCAGCAGGTACGGGAAAGGCACACCACAAAAACCTTTGGCAGAGGCAGGTACCATGCCTGATAACAAATATCTGATACCTTGGCCTGTTTGTCTTACTGTCATAACGATGACAGGTCTTCTGAGAGAGTCAATACTTTCTGCTCGGAAAGGGTCAGCACAAACAAAGCACCGTACTTACTTGGAAGGGAAATGAGTTTTACGGATGGCAGGCAGATGTGACAGAGAAGCCTTCCTTTCGTGCAGTACTCTTTGTAGCATGAAACACCTAAAGATAGAGAGAAAGACAAACAAAAAAGCTATTTCTTTTTTATTTGAATAAAGTAGCCAGCTATCAGATAACAGTCGTACAAGGGTCTTCCAAAGAGTTTCTGGGAAAATTCTATTCTCTTTTAATTCCATTCTCCAGGAACTATTGGAAGTCCCATTGTACTTTAAAAAACTGGCCAAAAACAGCTGACAAAATAAATAGCAAACATATAAGCGAACGCAAAGAAATGTGTGTCTCCATATATCATTTAGAAGCAAGGGCTTTGCTCTTTTCAACTACGGTTTATGTTTATGGGACATATTTAGCCCAGGAGAGCAACTCTGTGGAAAACACATTAACATCGCGCTGTGATGTGCAAAGCCAGTGGTTCAAATTCACCAGCTGCTGCACAGGAAGGAGGTGAGGCTGCATGCTCCTGTAAAGACTGCCAGTCTCGGGAACTCTGGGCAGCAATTCCCTGCTGGCCTACCAGTCTGCTGGGTTTGGGTGTGCTTTAGAACTGATCTGGTATTCACGTGCCATTGGACAGAACAGGACACAGAGGCCCCCTTAGAGGGCAACTTGACACAACACAAAGCTGGTTGGGAGCAGAGTTTTTAATTGAGCAGATCTCTTGATTACCGTGGGCCTCTTCTCCTGCATTATAAGTTCCCCGTGCTACATTTCTTCCTTCCTTCAATAAGCATCTACTAGGCGCTCTCTCCGAACCAAGTACTTGTTGCAAGCGCTAGGGTTTCAAACAAAAACCTTGGACCTCATGAAATTGATATTCTAAAGGAGAAACATAAATATAACAAATACAATGATTACTATCTCAGCAGGTCCCAGGGGGATGGTAACATTCAGCACATTCCTGAAGGCAGTGGGGTAACAAGGGGTCTTACCTATTCAAGGGGTCAAATATTCAAGGCAGAAAAATCAGCCCTTGTAAAGGCCCTGAGGCAGAAGCCCTGCAAACTCCTGCAAGAAACTCAAGAGGTCAAGTGTCGCCAGGGCACCAGCAGAACTCAGAAAATGCGGAACGGAGGTAAAGGCTGACTGTGCCAACGGGTGAGGCAACTGAGAGAAAGCAAGTGGTGTGGACAGACACACCAGAGGAAGACGGAACCCTGGAGAGAAAGGGCTTTTAAAGAGGGGAACAGAAAAGGAGGGAACTGCAGAAACAGCAACAGGAGCTAAAAAGAAAGAACACCTTCCCCACCCCCCCAACACACACAAACCCAAACAAACCCATTGCCTTCCTGTCCCCGCGAGTCGAGTCGTGGATACTATGACTATTTACAGGAGAAAGCCCCATCGTCCTCCGGAGGAGTGTCTGATGGTTTCTAAACGCTGACTTTGTGGATCACAGGCGAACCCCAAACCACTCCGCGCCCCCAGGCCGCCTCAAAAAAAGGAAAACCCTCCAAGTTCAGCAGGGTCAGAGAGATGCAGGAAGTAGCAATAAGCTCACAGAAGAATGCTTTCAATTCGTCAAATGCAAACAGCAAAGCACATATGGAAGCCTGATGAAGGTAAAAATCCTCTAGTTAGGAAAGTTCTCTGGCCACATGTCCAAAAGGCAGAAATGCAGAACCAGGTCTCACTGTAGAACAAGATTTAATGCAAACAAGTGAACTTAAAGTGAACCTTTCCTGCAAATTTGGCAATACTTAGAGTCCAGCATATTTAGTTAAATATATAAGAAAAGCAAAATTCCTTAGTCAAAGAAAGGTTTGATGAAGATGTTGGCATTTAAGCCCTTATTTTCCAAGCTCTTCTTGTGCATAGGGCTGCTATGTGTTGGAATTGATTTGAGGGCATTTAATTACAACAACAGGAAATAAACAACTTTCAATAGACAACAGACATCCAGGAGACAAAGAATCAATCCCAGCATTACAAATACCGAATTATATTAATAAAGGAGTTTAAAGTTCATCTAGGATATAATTTTAAGCTACTGGATTCGTTTCTTATTTTCAAAAACCCATATGAATTCATTACAAATATAATCACTTCAATGCAATAATCTAGAATGTTTTATGAGAAGACTTAGTTTGGATAAGAAAAGAAATACTATAGTTTTAATGCACATTACTAACATTTAGTATACACAAGTCTGCTAACGTAGTGGCCACATCAGTGGAAAATAGCAAGTTTTGGATCACACACCCTCTCTCTTCCTTGGCACCCCCCTCTTGACTATGTAAAGATTTGATCACCCTCTTTTTGCAGTACCAAGTGAAGAGCTGGTGTTTCAACTCCATGCTGTGGCCAGTACTGTGTGTTGGCACTGACTCACAGTGATTTCACACCCAATAGATGAAACTGGTGTCCAGTCCTGTGTCACCTACATGACTGGTTTGGATCAGATGATTGTAATGACATCATTTCCACTTTCTGATTTTTGAAAGCAAATCAACACAATTTTCTTCCTAGATTGTCTCATTCTGGAAGAGTCACTGAAATATGTTCACCCTCATAGCAATATGCAAGCCTACATGAGCAGGCAGGAGGAGCTGGCTTTGGATGAGGTGTATTGGTTGGAATTGAACACAAATTTCCTGTATAAAAGGTGAAAATGGAACTAAGAAAGCTTCCTTTGGCTTCTTGGTTTGTCTCTCATCCTCATTTGGAGAGTTAAGTAATTTCTCTTGAATGGATGGTTTATATCTTTCACCTTCCTCTCCATGAGACGTAGCATAAGAGAGTCCAGAATGTAGTTAAGAAAAAAAAAATCCAGCTGCCCCTGAATTGATTTCAACTCCACACATATAAAGAAGAACATGCTTCTTAAGATTTTCAATGGCTGAATGTTCAGAAGTCAATCATGAGACTTTTTTCTGCGGTATATATGGGTGGACTTGAACTTTGAACCTTTCAGTTGACAGCAATGCATATTAGCCAGCAAGACTGCTTTGAGCATAAAGCGAGGGCCTATAGTTATAGAATAAAACAACAAGAAAAGGAAATAAATAAATTAAGTAAGGGCTTAATATCTTCGCAATTACTCATATTTTCCCAATCCAAGAGCTGATTGAAACAGACCATCAATTGCTCATATACAAGTTCATCAGGTGTAAGCTGAAGAAAAGTAAAATATGTTCAAGCGAACCAAAATACAAACTCAAAACATATCTTACCTGATTTAAGAGGCAGGCTTGATGAATTCAACATGAATGACCAAAGATCAGATGAGCTGTGGGATGTTATCAAGAACATCATGCATGAGGCAAGAAAAAAGTCATTAAAAACATAGGACAGAAATAAAAGACAAACGTGGATGCTAGAAGATACTCTGAGACTTGTTTTCGAGTGTAAAAACCCTGAAATGAATTGAAGAAATGATGAAGTAAAAAAAAAGCTGAACAGGAAATTCCAAAGGGCAACTCAAGAAGAAGTGTGATTGTGAATTGTGCACAGAGTTGGATTTAGAATATCTAAAGGGAGGTAAGACTATATTCAGCATTTGTCAAGTTGAAAGAACTAAAGAGAAGAAGACAGATGAGGCTTTTTATATCTGTAAAGAATTACAGTCTTGGAAATCCACAGGGCCAGTTCCAACCTGTCTAATAGGATCACTATGAGTGGGGAAACACCTCAATGACAAGGTGCTTGGTTTTAGGTACCAGAAATCATTAGGTTTTGTTCAACTATTTCAAGAGCTAGACCTGAGGACATTGAAAGAAATCCAAGCTGCATCAAAGATACTGGTAAAAGACACAGCTCCAAGAATTGAGAGAATACTGATGGAAATGTTTCAACAAACTGATACAGCCCTGAAAGCACTTACTTCTGTATGCCAAGAAAGTTGGAAGACAGTTATCTGGCCAACCTACTGGCAGAGATCCATCTTTGTTTTCATTCCAAAGAGGTGACCCAAAAGAATGTGAGAATTTTCGAACATTATCATTAACATCACATGCAATTTTTTCTAAAGACAACTCAACAAACATTAAAGCAGTACAGCAATAGAGCTTCCAGAAATTTATTCCCATGTCAGAAGAGGGCATGGGATGAGACATATCATTGCTTATTATTGTCACTGGGATCTTGAGTTTTATTGACTATGCAAAGATATTTGACTGTGGGAATCATAACAAATTAAGAATAATGTTGCAAAGAATGCAAATTCTAGAACACTTAACTGTACACATATGGAGCAGAGACCCAAAGGTAGTCTTTACTGGCATTAAAATCGGGAAAGGTATATGTCAGGGTTGTTGCCTTTCATCACATTTATTGAATCTTGTGTGGAGAAAATAATTCAAATTACTGGACGATATAAGAAGGACACAACATAAGATTGGAGGAAGCCTGGTCAACAGCATATGATAAGCAGATAACACATCTCTGCCTGCTAAAAGGGAAGACAGCACTTACAGAAGGAGACTAAAGACCGTAATACCGTTCAGTAGGAATCACACCTCAGTACAAAGAGAACAGCATTGCTTACAATTCCACCCATAAGCAACATCATAATAAATGGTAAAATAAAATTGAATTTGTCAGGAATTTAATTTTACTTGGACATACTTTCGGTCTGAAGCAGCAGTAAAAAAACCAAAGAACATAGACACTCAAGCAACAAAACTCACTGCCATGGATTTGATACCAACTCACAGCAATCCCATAGGACAGAGTGGAATTGCCCCTGCGGATTTCTGAAACTTTAACCCTTTCTGGGAGTGGAGAATGCCCCCTTTGTCCAGAGGTTGACTACTTTGCCATTAATAGCCTGACACGTAAATACTATGCCACTAGGACACCAGCACTGGGCAAAAGTGCTGCAAAACAAAACAACAAAACAAAAATCACCTTTTTAAAGGGTTCAGGAGCAAAGTTGTTACGAGAACTCACCTGTCCCTACGCTAGGTATTTACAATGCTACACAGTGCTAGACAATGGATACAGACAGTTGGAAAAGACGGGTGTCTTCAAATTATGATACAGGTGAAGAATGTTGGAGTTTAACAGGGACTACCAGAAGAACAGACGAATCTGTCTTGGAAGAAGTGCAACTGCAATGTTCTCAGGAAGCAAGGACGGAGAGACTTTGTCTTACATACGTAGGACATGTTACCAGGAGGAACCAGCTCCTGCAGAAGGACATCATGCTTGGTAGAGAATCCGTGAAAAAAATGAAGGTCTCATAAATGAGATGACGTAACAGTGGCTGCAACGGTGGCCTTGGACATACCTACTATTGGGAAGGTGGTGCAGCTCACCATGCAGCGTTTGCTTCTGTTGTGCACCAGGCTGTCATGACTAGGAACTGACTCAACGACACCCAACGATGACGGCAACATTCCCTGGCATGTAACTCCCACCCTGGTGATCTATTTCCAAAAAAGCATCCATCGAAAACCCAGTAATCACCATGATCATATTCAAAACAAATCATGGGAGTGGCACCGGGACCAGATATCACTTCATTTTGGTATGCATGATCGGGCAACAGACTCAATGCCAGCCAGCAACAAAACACGTTTTATTCTGGTTCATGCAAATGCACCGAACTTTGATCAGAAATATCAATAAAGAGCTGTGACAACTATAATCACGAAGGGACAGCAAAAGTCTTTTTGTTTTAAAATCATTTTACTGGGGGTGCTTAGAGTTCTTACCACAATCCAACCATCCATCCACTGTGGCAAGCACATATGCTGCCATCATCATTCTCAAAACATTTTCTTTCAACTTGAACCCTTGGTATCAGCATCTCATTTACCCCTCTTTCTCCTCCCCCTCCCTCCCTGATGAACCCTTGATAACTTATAAATTATCATTATTTTGTCTTACACTTTCCAACGTCTCCCTTTATCCACTTTTCTGTTGTCCATCCCCCAGAGAGAATGTTATGTGTAGACCATGGGGATCAGTTTCCCTTTTTTACCCCACCTTTGCCCCCCCCCCCCTGGTATCTCCACTCTCACCACTGGTCCTGAGGGGGTTATCTGTCCTGCATTACCTGTGTTTCAGTTCCTATTTGTATCTGTGCACATTGAGAGCAAAAGTTTTAGGTGTTCATGAAATGTATTTTTCTGTCTTATTTCAGAAATATAGAATGAGTTCCCAAATTGCAGAGGGAAAAATTTTGGATATGCTCCATCTAAAGATAAAAATATATATTTATGACTTTGAGACATACATAAATAATATTTTATTGAGTACTGTTAAAGGAATATGTATATTCTATGTCTTAAAAGGCCCTTGAGGATATCCTTGTATTAGTGCATTACACAATATACACATACCATCATATTAAAAATTTAAAGAGCTTCCTCATATGCACAACATCAAGAGAATCTTGGGAATCAACATCACTTAGAATGATTTCCCAGGCCTTTATATTACACAGAACTCACTTAGGCCACGTTCGCAAAAAGAGGTTTTGGGAATCCTTATTCAATGCTTCAACAATAAGACAGGCATTCTCAAATACAATTTACAGAGCCTTCAGGAGACTAAGCACTGGACTGGCAGCAGCTATGTCAGTGGTTCAAACCCACCAATTGCTCTGAGGGAGAAAGACAAGGCTCTCGGGTCCCATAGAGATCTACAGCTTCAGAAATGTTATCTGGGACCACCAGGAGTCAGAGTGGTATTGTGGTTAGGGTTTAGGTTTTGGTTCAAAAGACTGAAAAAAGAGAAAATTACATCGCATCAGCTTATCCTTCCTCAAATGCTCCCCTCCTAAAGGGTGATGGGGAAAAGGTTCATCCAGTCTGCAGGATGCAAACACATTAAGCACAAGCAAGGACACAAATGAGAAACAGGTTCTTGGCTATCTGACCATGAACAAAATCACTATAGCGGAAACGGCAACTCACTGTCCTCTGAAATCCAAATGAAGCATGCTTTTATCAGGGGTGTCAAAGTATGACTAATAAGTGTGATAGACAGAGACAGTTCTCACATTCATTTCATCACAGATGCTATCTTAAAACTAAAAATACTACAGATTGTTTAAGGCTAGAGAGACGGTGGACCATAATAAATGATGGACTTAACCATATGTCGCTTCTTTCCCCTTGAAAGTGTCTCTTCAGGGAAACATAAAACTGGAATATTTATTATACTACAGGGAGAACTAGGAAGGGAATTTGCGGGAGAGAAGCGAGGGAGAGTGAGTGTCTAAGTTTTCTCCCTCCAAAGAACAAACTGGGCCTCATTAGACAATATGTAGTTCTAAACTTGCACAGTTATTTCAGCAAAATATCTAACTTAAGATGTCTGGCTCTTCAAGAGCAGGAAGTTCGTGCCTCCCAGACTCCAGCTCTCAGCGCTCCACCGAAAGCAGACGCATGGTGGCCGCCAGCCAGCTGTAGGACCAGTGACTCAACACACAAGTTTCTGTGGACTCCCCCATCTGCTTCCGAGGACATCAATCTTGAACTTCGAGGACTAATTGGTAGCAGGGAGCTCTTCTGACATGGATTCTACAGAGAAGGCTCATTTGAAAATGGAAAGCTCGCATTTGCTTGGGCTTTGCGGAAGCTAAAAGCCTGAACCATTGTAATATCTTTCCTTGTGAATGTACCATGTTTATTACAGACTCTAAGACGATTTGTTGTTTGACTGGAAAAGCAACCCGGCAATCATTGGTAGGAAAAAGAAAAAATGTTTTCAAACACAAGTGAAGTAAGTGCTAAAGACCCCACCTTTCTGTGATTTTCTTTCAACTCCAAATGCAACATCCTTGATAAATAAAGCTTCGAGTCATAAATGTTCTCGCAGGCACACCTTGTACATACACCTACAAATATTTCGAGCAGAATGTCCTAGGCTTAGTTTCTCTCTGATAAAAAGCCTTAATGAAAACAGCATAAGGTGAAACAAAGAAAACCATCCAAAATGAAGGCAGGGCACATCTGTGAAGCCACGATAGCACATGACTTCTCCTGCTCTGACCCTGCAAACAACAACAGAGCATTGTAGCCTGCTTCCAACTAAAGTGGGTTTCACTCCATTCCCCGGGGTCGCTCATTAGTCACAAGAGCCCGGGCTAGATGGACACGAAGTCCACAATGTACTGACACGCACCTGCCAAGATGCCCAAATGGATGGAGCACGGGGGGTTTCCAAAACAGAAGCGAGCCAATGAGAATGGCTCCTGAGCACATGCACTCTGGAAGCCAGGTAAAAACAAGGCTGCATCATGAACAGGGCAGCTGCGTTTCTTCCCGGTGCAAAATATTTCAGCACAAAACGCAGAGCGCCGGTGATAGTAACAAAAGCGGAGCAGATGACACAGATGACAGGATGAACACTCCTCCTTTCATACATGGCCGTGTTTCTCGTGACAGAAAAAGAAAGTAATTACCAGGAACGAACTCCTCCAGTGGCCTCCTCTGGCAGCTTTAGCTACCAACGCTCTCCAACAAAGACAAACGGCTTCTCCTGATGCCTGCTTCTTTCATCCCGCAGCCAACAGAGCACTCGCAGCACAGCGAGAGCACAGCACAGTACATCTGTATCTGTGTCTCGAATGCAGCATAAAGATGACTGTGGAAACCTATCAAACGGGTGAGCAACAGCGTCTGCAGCCAATGAGCAGCGGGCACATGCAGAATCCAGCACATGCTCTCTGAGGCCGTCAGTGGAGTAGCAGGCTGCTAATCTAATTATAGCCAGTTTGCTAGCTCAGAGGTACCGGAGCAGGGCGCCGGAACAAACAACATTCGAATACATCCTAGGAAACCCCACTGACAAAGTCATCGTGGCTCCCGGTCATTGAGAAGATTAATGTGTCACCTTAGAAAAAATAAGTAATTTCTTAAGTCAATCTTTGCTTTCCCCCCATCTGAAAACACAGAGCAGTTGAGTCAAGGCACAGGACTCAAAGCTTATTTCAGATGAACAGAGCTAGCACTGCGGAACAATGTAAAATTCAGATAACGGAAAGGCTGGTAGTAGTGCCCTGAAATCTGACCCTCATTTGATTTGCCTTGATTAGCAATTTGCCATGATCTTGTCATGCAATGCTAATTAATCTCTCTACAGCATAGTTGGAAATACCATACAAATTTTCAACCACAGTGGAAAAGTACTAATCAAGGTGTCAAAATCTTAACAGTTACCAATAGCAACAAGAGACCTTGGAAATCACTGTAAAAGCAGAAAGTAAAGCCATTTTGCCCTTTGTCCTATAGGATGGCAAATATTTTTCTAGAAGGCGAATCTGATGGGTTGGTCTTAGAAGAACTACTCTACTTTCAGAACCCTCCTAATAGTCAAGGTTGGCGAGACTTTGTCTTACATCCTTCGGACATGTTTCGAGGAGTCTGGTTCCTGGAGAAGGACATCTTGTTTGGTAGAGGGGCAACAGAGAAGAGGAGGGCCTCCAAGGAGATGGATTGACACAGCAGCTGCAACAATGTGCTAGGCATATGGATAGCGGTAAGGATGGTACAGGCCAGGCCAGTGCGCCGTTCTGTTGCGCGGGAAGTCACTAGGGGTCGAAATCGACTCGAGGGTACCTAGTGCGGGTCTGCTGGAAGGCTGTGTGGTGCACAGATGAAAACACTAGGTTTCAACTGTCCTTCACCCCACTATCATGACCTCAATTCTACCTTACAAAGCGGATTAGACCAGAGCATACACACTGCTACTGAGAAGAGGCTGCAACACAGGGAATCCTGGATAGATAAATCCCTCAGGGTCAAAAAAAAAAAAAAATCCCTCAGGGCCAACAAGGAGAGTAAAGATACCAGGAGAATTAGGAGGGGTGGGGGTGAAACGGGGAGCCTATCACAAAGATCTATCTAGAATCCCCTGCCAGGGGAATGAATAACAGTTAAGTGGGTAAGGGGTGATGGAGGCCGATGTAAGATATGAAAATAATAATCTATAGCTTATCAAGGGTTCATAAGGGAGGGTGGGGGGAGGGAGGGGAAAGAAATGAGCAGCTGATAGTAGGGGCTCAAGTGGGAAGAGAATGCTTTGAAAATGATGGCGGCATATGTGTAAATGTGCTTGATACACTGGATGAATGTATGGATTGTGATAAGAGATGTTAGAAGCCCCAATAAAAGTATTAAAAAGTTAATTTTTTTTTGGGGGGGGGCCATCACTGCCCTCTGGTGGGAGTAGGAGGCCCAGGCTTGCTCCTGGAGAGCTGCTGCTAGATTTGAACCACCAGTCCAGTGGACTGGCACACAACCACTACGCCATGGGGGCTCAGCCCTAAAAAGTTAATTAATTAAAAACTAAATCCCTGAAAAAGAAAGAAAGAAAATAAATACTGGATTTTCCAGTCAGAATACGGGCTTGATTCCAGCCAGAACACATGGGCTTGAATCATGGACCTATATTTGATAGCTATGTGATCATGGGAAAGGGGCTGAACTTCTCCTGTCATGTTATATTGGATTACTGTCAGTCAACAACTTAGCACAGTACCTGACACAGAAATGAATTCTGTTAAAGTTGAAGCTATTAGTAACAGTAAACTATTTTTCAATATCAAGGAGCAGGTGTGTTCACCTTGATATCTATAACCAAAACAAAACCCTTTACTCTCAATTCAATTCTGAAACAATGCAAACCATTTGGGCAGAATAGAACTGTCAGTAGAGTTTCCAAGGTTGTAAACTTCACAAAAGAAGGTTGCCACACCTTTCTTCTACAGCAGGGGTGATCAACAGGTCAGCACAATCTACTAGTTAATCACAAATGTAGTGTGGGTAGACTGCATGGCATTAAAAAAATAGACATCATCAAACCTATCATCAATCCTGTTACTTAATTGGTATATAGTGCAGCCAATCAGATGCATTCTTAGGTGTCAAACACATTTGCAAACAACTGGGCTAAGTGGAGCGAAGCTGATAAGCTAGGTTATCACCAATTTTTAGACCTTGTTTTTTTTCTCTTAAATGTAGGAAAGGGTATTAAAATGAGTGAGGGAGGTGGACCAATTAAGAAGACAAAAATGTATGTGGCGGTCATGTGCTTATGTTAATTTCATGATTGAGATGTAGGGGTGGTGTCTAGCCTGTTAATCTGGAGATAGCCATTGAGTAGCCAATGAGGCCTCTGTGTGGGCATGGCTTTCTCCTGATACGTCTGGGAAGTCTCGTGTTATTTCCCTCGTGAAGATGAGAGGCTATCTTCCCAGTTGTTGGGAGTTAGTCTCAGAGATGATTAATCATGGACAGGACAAGATGGTAGCGTCTGAGGACCTGGAGAAACCACATGGCTTGGCCCTGATGGAGCCAGACCTCTGAAGCTGGACAAGCCATGTGGAGACCTCTGCCAGGGATGAGTTGCTTCTGCCACCACTGGATGCTGTTGATGAACCCTGAGTCCTGGAAGTGAGGAGCCATGGGAAGACCCCTGCCGGAGCTGGGACACAGCACCCACTGGCCTGTGACATAGTGAATCAGAAGGAGACATTATAGACTGGTATCGGGTATATGGGATAACATCGGACTTATGACTTTGAACTGGACTGGGTTCGAATGCTTTCTCAGTGTTCCATTCCTTTTGTATATAAAGCCCTTTCCTTATATCCATATGCGTGTCTATGAAATTTGTTCCTCTAGTCTACCCGAACTAACACGACGTATAACTTTCATATGGAATGGGAGATTTTGACACTACAAGCCAAAATTCAGTTGAAGTTCTGAATGCATGAAGAGTTCTGGAACTTACTAGCAGAGGGAAAGTAACCAAAAATGAGAAAATGTGCTACTTCCTTGACTGCATTACTTGGCTCTACTTATTTATGTAAATCAGCCTTTTCCTACATAAAGATCATTAAGTCTAAGTACCTACTGTTCCACCCTGAGTGATGACCACTTGGAAGTATGTCTGAGGCTGGCTATCAGCAGCTACTGTCTAGACTATGCATCCCTGGCTCATTCATTCAGTGCAAGTCATCAGAGTAAACTCGGGTCATTACAAAATAATGTACATGGTTAATTATGTTGTGTTGGGCAATATGGATTCATGTGGTTATGCAAGGTACATAGACATACATTGTACATATAATGAATTCTCAATGTATTTATGAATGTAATAAATACATATTTTGCATTTTTGTAGTTGGTAGGTAATTTTGACTTGAGTCCTTTAGTCCTACAACCTATCTATTTGTTTTCCCTTATAATCATGATTTTCTCTTTTACATAGAATTTCAGCTCTGGGTTGGTACTAATCAAATTTGTTCATCAAATACATTTTGGGGGTGGAGGAGTAACTCCCAAGAAATTTAGAATTTAGAATCAAATTCTAAATCAATGATAAAATGAAAACTTATCATTTCTGCAGCTTTGGTTTTTCTGTTGAAGACCAGTAAAAAGGCTACAAACACAACAGACATTCTCAGGAACCAGTCTTGGATAAGTTAGTAGTCATGGAAAATAAATATTGATTAAGGCATGTGTTAATCTGGGTAGACTAGAGAAACAAATCCATAGACACACATAAATATATAAGGTAGAGGTTTATATACAAGAGAATTGAACATTGACAAAAACATCCCAACCCAGTCCAGTTCAAGGTCATAAATCCGATATTAATCCACACATCCTATTGCAGTCTATAAAGTCCTCTTCAGATTCATGAAGCACATGCAAGGACACCAGGACAATCATAGACCAGTGGGTGCAGTCTTGTTTATCCAGTGGCGGTAGAAGTTTCTCAGCGCGTGCAGGGATCTCTCCATGCTCCTCCAGTTTTCAGGCTTCAGGGTCTATCAGCATGCTACCATGTGTCTTGTCAGCTGCAATGTCTCCCAGGGAGTCAGCTTTGTGTTTGTCAGTAGAGCATCTCCAAGGGACTGAGGAGTGTCTCTCACCTCCAAGGGGGGAAATACAGCTGGATTTCCTAGAATACTCAAGAGAAACCCATACCCACACAGAGGTCTCATTGGCTATCTCCAGATTGACAGGCTAGACGCCATCTCTACACTCTTATTTCTCAAATTGACATCAGATTAGGTGACTATCACAGGGACATTTCATCCTTCAATCTCTCTGGACCACAATCTGAGAAATAACTGGAGAAGGTAATGGTAGTATTCATAAACATCAAGGAAAGGCATAAAAATTCTTGGTTAATAAATTCAAAAGTTAAAAAAATGTAAAAATGTGGACATGTAAGCGAATTCTGGAAAAAATATGATAGAGATGAGCCTGCTAAGGAAATTATGACTATATCAGCTTCTGAGAAGCACTCATCCATGGGAATTATCAAAGCTCAATCATCATTATCAGGAGGTAGAAATTCAAGATGAATTGGTTTCAGTAGTTTTGGCCTAAGGCACAGCTCATTGCAGGTTGCCAGTGTGCAGACTAGTCAAACTTCTAGGCATTTATCTGTGAAACATCTAACAGCTCTGCCTTCTCTCCTCTTAACAGGCTGCTAACTTAAATCTGGCATTAAAAAGCTGTTTGAAACATTTGTTTCATGCCCATTTTATAAGATATTAAACATTTTCTATAAATAGGGAGCATCTTTGATTAGGTCTTTTCTAATGTGTTCCAAACCATTATTTATTCTGAAACATAATAATAGCTCATTAGCAATATCTTATCTTTAATCTTCTAGATAGAACCCTTCCCTTAAACTCCTGGAATTACTATTTTGTCTTTGAACTTAAGGGAGTTCATCCCATTGTTGAGACTCAAGAGAACACAACATACATACATAAATGGTTTTGTTCCCATGTCTAAATAAATAGCTTTGATTACTTTTTTGGAGTTTTGCAACCCTTGTCATCTTCCTTTTCTGAATCATTACTACACAATTAACATAAACTCATTGCCACTAAGGACCCTAAATTTATCTGTCTTGTACATGTACAACTCAGTGGCAATGATTACATTTTTGAAGTTGTGCAACCACTCTCACCCTCCTTTTCTAAGTTGTTCTGACACCATTAACATAAACTCACTACCTACTAAGGTCTTTACCTTTTTTTTCTCACAGTTTTTATTGGCATAGATTCATATGTCATACAATTCAACAGTTCAATCACCTCAAGAAAAGCTGTACAATTATCATGATTGTGATCGTTAGATTTGTTGTGCTAACTAGGAACATAGGAACAGGTGGGGGGAGTTTAATCAGGTCACACCTTGATTAGAGGGTGACCAAGATAAATATTTTCTGTGGCTAACATCTGCTCTCTTCTTCTCTGGGGATTGAACCAGCGTACTGCTGCTTAAATTAGTTTTCTTGTCTCAGCTATGTGCTGCACTACCTGTGGGCCAAACCAACCCATGGATTGCATAACTAGAGGTCGAGGTTCTTTCGAGATCTGTTTTCCTGTGCTGCTGGTGCGTATATGGCTTGGGTTTGAAACTGGTGGATCTTGTAGCTGTGTGTAAATCGCTGGAATCAAGGTTCCATGGGGTCTACTTCACTACTGACTGTTGCTGCCCAGCTCTGCTGTCTGCTTAAGGGCAGACTCTGCTTTCTGCTTCCTTGACCTTGGGCTGGCAGCTCCTATGAATTGAAGGATATTCAGTATATTAACTGTTCTACAAAAGTAAGTTTGATGGAACCCTCTGTACTGTTGTGTGAACTAACTAGTGATTATGTTTCTTCTTGCTGTATCTATCTATCTATCTATCTATCTATCTATCTATCTATCTATCTATCTACCTATCATTATCATCTATATATCTCTCATCATCATCATCTATCTAATCATAAATGTCCTGGCTTTGTTTCTCTAGTGAAACCTGTCTAACACAATGTCAATCAATTTTAAAACATTTTTTTCATTCCTGTTCTCATCATCGTTAGCTCCCCATTTATTCACAAACTTCCCATGCTGTGCCCTCAAGAACTTATTATTATTATATTTTTTGGGGGGGCATCACTGCCTCTGGTGGTCATGGGCACTACCCAGTGCTGCTCCTGAGAGCCGCTGTTGGATTTGAACCGCCAAGCCCGCGGGCCGCAGTCCTGCACTCAACCACTTAGGCCACGGGGGCTCAGCACCCTCAAGAAATTATTAATCCAGTTATTATCTCTTTAGATTTGTCTACCCTGGATTCCAACTAGAGAGCATTAAAAAAGTTTTTTAACTAACAACAGTAACAAAATAAAACAGGTAAAACAACTCAATTGAAAAGGAAGCAGAAAATATTAAAAATCAGAAAAAATGTACATGGATTATAAGGGAGATGAAATGACAGGGCACTACATTTTAACCTAGCAGCATCAGTAGCAATTCACTTTCCGGTGAACTCTGCATGATGTAGCAAGATTCTTCACGTCCAGGTCTATGGTCAGAAGGGATTCATTCATGTGTGGATAGTTTAATGTACTTTTAAAAAACATAAAAATGAAAACACTGGAAAGTGGGCCAAAAGGGACATCAAATGACAAGATACTGCATTTTAACCTAATTATATCTGCTATAATAGACTTTACAATATTCTCTCTCTGATAACAGGGCTATTCAAATCACTTAAGTCTGATCAGAGGGGATTCACCAGAGGCTTACTCCACGTGGCGACCCTGCAAATGGATCTGGGGATTCCACTGTCTTCCACCGCCATCTGCAAACCAGGTGTTCACAATTTAAACTCAGCTACCACTACCACCTTTTAGATTCGGATGATACTATTGACAATTCTCGGATGACACAGGCTGGTATACTTCTACATGGACTCAGTTGACACCTCTCTTACATGATTGCTTGTTGGAAAAGACGATTTTTAAGACCCCAGTGCTATTCTTTTTGACCGCCACACACCATCTAATTTCTTCAGTACACTTTGCTTAAGCACACATATCCTCAGGGACCACTTCAGGAGGGAGAGCATCAAGAAGGGCCGTGTCATAAAAATGAACTGTTTTGAGATTGGGGTTAGAATTAAGCGCAAGTCCTAAATCCATTCACGCACCGATGGTGTGCAGATGTGTCTAGTTCACCTTAGAGACATCACCGTCATTTCGTGTTAGAGAACAATACCGATCATCTCCCGGGGTACTACTTCCACAGCTCTCCAATCAATGCTGACTCATCGTGCCCCTGTAAGGTAAGATACAACCGCCACCATGGGGAGTTTCAGAGTCTGCCAATCTTCACAGGAGTAGACAGACTCATCTTTTCCCTGCAGAGCTGGCTGGCTGGTGTAGAGCTGCTGTTTTTGACCTGGTGACCTTGTCCTCAGCAGCCCAAAGCACATGTACTACGCACTGACAGAAGTCGTTAGCTGAGCCAATGGTATACAACTTAAGCACTGTTGAGAAAATTATGAGTATAAGTCAGTGATGAACTACAAGAGATGAATCGTTGACGTGTACATATCAAACCCTTAAGTGTCTAGACACGATTTAAACAAATATCAGGGGTTGGTGATAAAAGCAAATCTTCCAGTAGTATTTATTCACAATAGCAGTATTCATGCATATCAGATGAACAAATGTCACAATGAAGCAAGAAGGGCATGAAAATAGCATATAGTAGTCCTGGACCACCATTCAATGGGCCCCTTCAAGGTAAAAAATTCAAACCAAAGTCCAAACTCCACCAGTTCTATGCTCTTGGGCTGGCAGAGATCTGCTATTTCTCTCCCTAGGGAGTTCCAGCACGATGTGCAATGACTACAGGTGAGTGTGTGGTAAATCCCAGTTCACTTAGTGGAGTCTCCACATCAAGTCCTTCTGGTGTGGCCTGTGAGGGCTGTTGTGCATCTCAAAAGGGCAGAGTCCAAAGTACCAGTAATCTATACCACACTTACTGGATCCTCAAGAACTGCTTAGAGACTGGACCAAAAGAGTCCATTTAGGAACCTTGTACATGACATAATCTTGCCTTTATTCCACATAAGTGTTATTAAGCAATTATTTTTCCCTGATGGTAGTTCACTCTTCCCCATATTCCTACCAACAGATATGTAACTGCTTTCTCTGAGAAATAAATGCTCCCCTTCCCACAATTTGACATGAATTTCCAATGAGATTCATTTACTCCCCCCGGTGGGAATTTCTGTTGGATTAAAGTGGCTGTGGCAGCAATTGAATGATCTTCTCTGTCTCCTCACATCTTGGAAAATTGATCCCAGCTAAAGTAAGGTCTCCTCTTCAGAAGTGATGTTGAAGATGTACATATAGAAGTGAAGCATGAAGTCAAGATTTGTATAGAAAATTTTAAAGGGGAGCTTGAGAAGAAAAAGTCAAATATTATAATGAAATACACAGGCCCTCACAGTAGAAAAGCAAAAGGGAAGAACATGCCTAGCATATCTGAATCAGAAAAACTCAAGAAACATTCAAGTCTCAAATTGCAATTATGAAAGATTTTTTTTTTTTTTTTGCATCACTGCCTCTGGTGGTCGTGGGCGCTACCCAGCGCTGCTCCTGAGAGCTGCCACAGGATTTGAACCACCAAGCCTGTGGGCTGCAGTCCCGCACTTAACCACTTACGCCACCAGGGCTCAGCCTTTGAAAGATTCGATAAGCAAAATATTGAAAGTAAACAAAGTATCCAGAAGATGGAAAGAACACACAGAAGCCACTGTACCAAAAAGAACTCGTTGATACTTCACAATTTTAGAAAGTAACATACAAGCAGGAACCAATGGTGATGAAGGAAGAATGCATAAGCTAAAAACAAGGCTCCAGGAATTGACAGACTACCCAATGAAATGTTTGAGAAAGCTCTGGAAACACTCACTCAACTATGCCAGTAAATTTAGAAGACAGCAATTTGGCCAACTGACTGGAAGAAGTCCCTATTTGTGCTCATTCCAAGGAAAGGTGACCCAACAGAATACTCAAACTATAGAATGATACAATTGTTATCACACACAAGTAAAATTTTGCTTTAAATTATCCAACAATGTTGCAGAAGTACATTGTCAGAGAACTGCCAGAATTTCTGGATCTAGAAGGCAATGTGGAACAAGAGAAATGATTGCTGATTCCAGAAGGAATTTGGTTGTAAACAGAGACTACATGAAATAGGTTTACTTTTATTTCAGTGCAAAAGCACTTGACTGTGTGGGCCATAATAAATTGTGGACTACCTCGAGAATAATGGGGATTACAGAACACTTCATTGTGCTCTTTCAGAACCTGAGCATGGATCTGATGAAGTTGTGCAAACAGAACAAAGGAATATTGCACAGTTTAAAATCAGGAAAGATGTGCTTCAGGGTTGTATCCTTTTACAATACTTGTTCAAACTATCGGCTGAGCAAATCATCAGAAAAGCTGGATGTATGAAGGTTGGACTGGAAGAAAACTTCTTAACAATCTGCACTATGCAGATGATACAACCTTGCTTGCTGAAAGTGAGGAGGAATTGAAGCACCTGCTGAGGAAAAGAAAGATTTGTAGTCTTCAGTTTGTAGTACGACTCATTGTAAGAAAGACCCCAATCCTCACAACTGGACCAAGAGTTAACATCATCGTAAGTGGAGAAGAGGTTGATGTTGTCCAGGATCTTGTATTACTTTGATCCACAATCAATGCTCATCGAACCACCGATCAAAAGATTAAAAGACATATTGCATTAGGTAAATTTGCTGCACAGGACTTCATTATAGAATAGAAAAGCAAGGATATTACTACTTTGAGGAGTAAGGTACGTCTGACCCCAGTCCTGGTATTTTTCATGCATGTAAAAATTGGACATTGAATAAGTAAAACCATCATAAGAATCCATGCATCTAAACTGTGGTGCTGGAGAACAATATTGAAACTGGTAAAAGAGCTAACTGATTTGGAGTACAAGAAGCAAAGGCAGAGTGATCCTTAGTGGCACGGATGGCAAGGTTTCACCTTACATACTTTGGACATATTGTCAGGGAAAATGAGACCCAGAGAAAGACATCAGGCTTGGTAAAGTGGAAAGGCCGCAGAAAAGGAGGAAGGTCCTCAATGAACAGGGCTGACACTGGCTTTGTCAATGGGCTCAA
The DNA here is from genome assembly GCA_004026705.1 of Nesogale talazaci. Lineage (NCBI taxonomy): Eukaryota > Metazoa > Chordata > Mammalia > Afrosoricida > Tenrecidae > Nesogale > Nesogale talazaci. Next base: position 20,781 of record PVJH01028686.1, read on the forward strand.
GCAGAGGAACTCTGGTACGCATGTCTCAGGACAACACAGAGCTTCACTCTGTTGTCCATAGAGTCAGGATGGTGCACAGCTGACTTGATGGCCCCTACGGACACCAACATAGAGGGGGTGACATATGTGTCAAGGATGCTGGGCAGGGGCTCTACTTCATTGCTTAGGGGCTGGGAACAATGACCTGCCTTCATCTTGCTGCTTCTAGTATGCTAGTGAATTCATACAATGCTGTCCTTTGACTACCTTTATTCAGCATAATGGTTTTCAGGTCCCTCTATGTCACGAGGTCTTTCATGGTTTCATTGCTGTTTGGAGATGCACAGTATTCCACTTGGTGTATGTACCAGAGTTTCTTTATCCAGTCTTCTATTGAAAGGGATTTGGGCTCCTTCCAGCTTCTTCCTGTTGTAAATGATGCTGCAATGGATATGGGAGAAGAGATGTCTGCTTATGTTACACCTCTTATTTCTTTGGGGTATATGCCCAGCAGAGGTATTGCTGGGTCATAAGGCTTTTCTTTACCTGATTGTTTTACCTATCACCAGATCACTTTCCATAAGGGCTATATGTGTTGACAAGTCCACGAACAGTATATGAGTTCCTGTCTTTCTACGTCCTCGCCAGCATTTGTTGTTGTAAGGTGACATCATTATTGTTTGAATTTGCATATTCCAGATGGCTAGTGTATGCGAGGTTTCCTCATGGGCTTGTTAGCTATTTGGATATTATCCTCTGTGGATTGTCTATCCATGTCTTTTGCCCACCTTTTAATTGGAGTCCCCCTTACACCCCTCCCCCTGGAGTTGTTGCAGAATTCTATAGTTTTTTTTTAATTACTCCTTTGTCTGTTATGTCACTAATAAAGATTTTCTCTCAATCAGTGGACTCTTGTTTTATTCTCTTATTGAAATCTTTGATGTGTACACGTTTTATTTTTAATAAGTCCCAGTCATCTATTTTGTCTTCCACTGTGTGTACTTCTTTTATTATATTTATTAGTCTGTGTATGCACCACAATCAGACCCTTAGGTTTCCACCAATTTTTCTTATTGATGGTTTTGATACAGTTCCCTAATCCATCTTAAATTTGTTTTGGTGCTTGATGTGAAGTATAGGTCCTATTTCATTCTTTTGCAGAATAAGATTCAATTTTTCCAGCACCATTTGTGGAAGAGGGTATCATTTTCTCACTTTATGCTTTTTGGTCTTTTGTCGAAAATCAGTTGTTTATAGCTGGATGTTTTATTTCTGGGCTTTCTGTGCTGTTCTATGAGTCTATGCAACTACTATTCTCACAGAACCAGGCTGTTGATCACCTCGATGGTGTAACAGGGTTTGAGGCCAAGTGGTGCAAGATCTTCTACTTGTTTGTTATTTATAAGAAGTTCTCTAACCTCCCCCTCTGAGGTTGCTCATTAGTTTTTCCATTTCTTTCAAGAATGATGTTGGGCTTTGAACTGGGATTACATTGCATTTGCATTGCTTTATGTAGTATCGGCATTTTTACAACATTGTCTTCCTGTACAGGCACACACAATATTCTTCTATTTGTGTGGGTCTCTTTTGCTTGCTTTTTTTGTTGTTGCTTTGTTACAGAATCAAAGAAATGTTATTAAACAATAGTGTCAAAATGTGAAGTTACTCTTTTTTAAAAAATCATTTAAACTCATACAACTCTTATCACAATCCACACATACATCCATTGTCTGTCAAACACATTTGTACATTTGCTGCCATCGTCAATTTCAAAACATTTGCTTTCCACTTAAGTCTTTGGTATCAGCTCCTCATTTTCCCCCTCCCACCCCACTCCTTCCTCCATGAACCTGTGATCATTTATAAATCATTATTATTTTGTCATACCTCACAATGTCCAATCTCTCCCTTCACCCACATTCCTGTTTCCTGTACCCCAGGGAAGAGGTTATATGTAGATCCTTATAATCAATTCCCTCTTCCCTCCACCCTCCTGGTGTCGCCACTCTCACCACTGGCCTTGAAGGGCTCATCTGTCCTAGATGTTTCCAGTTCCTATCTGTACATCCTCTGTTCTAGCTGGATTTGTAAGGCAGATTTGGGATCATGACAAAGGAAGGGAGGAAGCACTGAAAAACTAGAGGAAGGTTCTATGTTTCATCCTTGATACATTGCACCCTGACTGGCTTGTCTCCTCCCTGCAACCCTTCTGTAAGGGGATGTCCCATTAATACAATTCTGTAGATTTCTTAGTACAGGTCTTTTGTTTCTTTGGTTGGGTTCATTTCTAGGTATTTCATCTTTGGCGTGGCTATTGTAACTGGTATCATCTCCTTTATGTCTTTCTCAAACCTCTCATGGATGATATATAGGAAACATTGATTTCTGCTTATTGATTTTGTATCCTGTTACTTTGCTAAATCCTTCAATAGTTTTCAGTAGTCTTTTCATGGGCTCCTTGAGGTTCTCTTTGTATGACATCATATCATCTGCAAATAGAGAGAGCTTGTGGCAGTCATGTGCTTATGTTAATTTTATGATTGAAATGTAGGGGTGGAGTCTAGCCTGTTAATCTGGAGATAACCATTGAGTAGCCAATGAGGCCTCTATGTGGGCATGGCTTTCTCCTGAGACTTCTGGGAAATCTCGCAATATTTCCCTCATGAAGATGAGACACTATCTCCCGCAGTTGCTGGGAGTTAGTCTCAGAGGCGATGGATGAGTCACAGAAGAGACAAGATGGCAGCATCCGAAAAGCTGGAGGAGCCAGCGGAGAGACCACAAGGCTTTGCCCTGATGGAGCCAGACCTCTGAAGCTGGAGCGGCATGCTGTTGATGGACCCTGAGCCCTGGAAGCGAGGAGACATGGGGAGACCTCTGCCAGCGCCAGAATTCTGTACCCACTGACCTGTGACTCGTGAACCGGAAGGAGACTTTGTGGACTGATTTTGGGTATATGGGTTATGACTTTGACTTATGACTTTGTACTGGACTGGATTGGGATGCCTTCTTAGTGTCACATTCCTTTTGTATATAAACCCTTTCCTTACATTGATATGCGTGTCTATGAAATTTGTTCCTGTAGCCTACCCGGACTGCCACAGAGCTTCACTTCTTCTTTGCCCAATTGTATTCCTTTTGCTTCCTTTTGTTTTCTAATGCTCTTGGCTAGGGCTTCCAGCACAATGTTGACCAAGAGTGGTGATAAGGGGAATCTTTGTTGGTTCCTATTTTCAGGGGAAAAGGTTTCAGTTTTACCCCACTGAAGATGACATTGGTAGTTGTTGCTCTTTTTTGTGTATGATCTTTCTTGTGTTGAGGAGTTTTCCCTTTTGTTCCAGTCTGATGGAGTATTTCTATTAGGAATGAGTATTGAACATTGTCAAAGGCTTGTCTTCTATTTATTGATATCATGTGGTTCTGATTCTTTGTCTTGTTTACATAGTGGACTATACTGATTATTTTTCAAATGCTTAACCAGCCATACAACTCTGGTACTTACTTGGTCATGATAAACTAAATTTTAATATGCTAGTGGATTCTATCGGCTAGAATTCTTTTGAAAAAAATTGATCTATGCTCATGATGGATATTAGTCTGTAATTTTCTGTCTCTTTAGTCTTTGCCTGGTTTTCATCAGGGTTATGCTGACTTCATAGAATGAATTTTGTAGTTTGCTGTACTTTTTCTATGTTCTGGAATAGTCTGTGCAGAATTAGTGACAGCTCTTCCCTGACTACTTGGCAGAATTACCTTGTGAATCTATCTGGAATTTCTTAATTTCATCCTTATTTGGTCTATTACCAAGTTGCTTTTAAGTGGTATGTTTTCAGTCTCCACATATTTATCCTATGTTCCTGTTGTTTGTATTGTTTTAATAGTACTGTGATCAAAGATGGGTTGTAGGATCTCAATGTTTTGGGATGTGTTGAGGTTTGCCTTGTAGCTTAACATGTGATCTATTCTAGAATATGTATTGTATGCGCTATTGTTGGGTGCAGTACTCTGTATATGTCTAGGAGGTTGAGCTGTTTGTGCTGTTTAGCTCTTCTGGTTTTTTTTTTTATTGAGTTTCTTTCCTGATGATCTTTCTTTCCTTGAGAGTGGGATGTCAAAGTCTCTTACAATGATGGTCCAGAGGTTCATTTCTGATTTCAACTCTGTGAGCATTTGATTGATATATTCTGAGGGTCTTTCATTGGGGTGCATACATGTGTACATGTTCTTGCTATTTTGTTCCTATAATCATGTTACAGGATTCTTGACCATTCTTGTGTCTCCTAATGTTATTCACCTTGAAATCTACTTTATCAGAGATTAATATTACTTCTGTCTTTTTATAGTAATCAGTGGCTTGGTATATTTTGGACCATCTTCCTTTGCATATTATCTAGCAGCCATCTTGTTTCTGACCCCCTCCCTACCTAATCTTTTGAGTTATAAATTTGGTTTATGCAGATAGCCTTAAAAGAGTCTAATGTTCAAGGCAGGCCTTTAAAAAGTTTATTTTTAACAATTTCACCAATATACAATTCATATCTCATATATTTTAATAGTTCAATCATCACATTCATAATAATCATCACTACAATCAATTCCAGACCACAAGTATTACACAAGCAACTATCAGGTAGGACAAAAGCACTAAACAGGGAGATTATTAGGATTAATAGGTGAATTAATAGGCCAATTACTTGAGATTTTCCATAAAACCAAGACCCCAAGACTCCAAAATAAAGAGCCAAACTGTGAGAATGCTTTCCCTTTCTGTTCCCAAGAAGTATTTAGTAAATGAGCTTCAACAACAACTAAGTTACACTGTTTTTGAGGGGACGGGTCTGTCATTGTTATAAATCAGTGGTTCTCAATCTTCCTAGTGCCGTGACCCTCTAATACAGTTCCTCGTATTGTGGTGACCCAGCAACCATAAAATTATTTTCGTTGCTACTTCATAACTGTAATTTTGTTACTGTTATGAATCATCATGTAAATATCTGATATGCAGGATATATTTTCACTGTTACTAACTGATCATAATTAAAGCATAGGGATTCATCACAAAACAAGGATATGTAATTATGTATTGTGAAATATTTATTTCTAATGATGAATAAATGAAATTTTCTCTTGAAGCATGGTGCGGCATGGTGCACAGTCTTAATATAACAACAGGAAGCTACATTGCTACATTTTGATCACAGTCTGTGCAAAAAGCCAACGTCAGTGTGAAGGTTGAGATAGTTTCTTTCTCACCAGATCACCATATCTGCATGTGGGCGGAGTCTCGGTATCTCCCTTCCTAAGACCATCAGAAATATGTGTTTTCTGGTGGTCTTAGGCCACCCCTGTGAAAGAGTGTTTGGACCCCCAAAGGGGTCATGACCCACAGGTTGAGAACCACTGTTATAAATAGCTCAATCTTGACTGTGAAAAGCCATTCCTCACCCAATGACTAGTTTTCGCTCATCGACTAGGTGGAAAGCCTGGTGCTGGACATTAATAGCGCTTATGATCCCTAAGGGAGTTTACATCTGAAGGAGGGAGACACACATTAAGTAATTAATCAACCAGTAATGCTATGAAAATTCCTATCTGGGGTGGGCTGAGGCAGATTTACTGTCCGAAATGAGTGGCAAGGGTACATAGTGCCCAAGTCCTGTGTAGACAAGGCAATGGGGAGAGGCAGAGAATGCAAGAGGAAGAGAGACATCCACATGGCCACAGACAAGAGAGCTGAAAAGACCGTGGTCTATGTCTTTCAGAAGTCCCGACTACTTTAAATGTTCCTGTCTAGTCATTCCCCTTACCCTGGGTGTCAGGATAAAACGATCCTTCACAGCATTTTCTGAGCCTGACGTTTGAGAAGTCGATGCTAGGTTTTTCTTCTGGGAGACCTCTAGGTGGGTTTAAAGCTCTCACGTTGGTTTAGTTGTCTGAAACACCTAAGCCTTAGCCTTTCCATTGTTGAGTTCTTCTTGTCTTTCAAGTCAAATCACTAGGTACCTTCTCTGTCACAAAAGGTGTCCACTCCATTTTCTCCTAACTACCTCACATTGGGGCCGCCTGCACGGAAGCTTTCCCTTTCTGTTCCGGACTCCAAATAAAGAAGGAGCAGGAAGCAAATTGCCTGCGCACTGAGCCATGTCAATAGAATATAGTGTTGTGCTTTTCTTCCTGGAAAAAGAAGCTAGAATTCTCATACTAAATGTATTTCTATTTAAACGGATGTCTCCAAGGACATTTAAATTGGTCA
>PVJH01028687.1:0-27023 GCA_004026705.1 Nesogale talazaci
TTATCTTTCTGTTTTGTAACAGCTGGTAGTTTCCTTCTTTTGACTGCAGAAATAGCAGCCTGTTTTAGCATGGGTAGACTAGAGAAACAAATCCATGGAAACTCAGATGTGTATAAGAGGGAGTTTTATATACAGGATAATTGTACATTAAGAAAATATCCCAACCCAGTCCACTCCAAGGTCATAAGTCTGATATTAGCGCATATGTCTGACTACAATCTGCAAAGTCCTCTTCAGACTCACAAAATGCATGCCACGACGCTGGATGCAGGATGATCACAGGCCAGTGGGCAGAAAGTCTTTGGGTCCAGAGCATTTTAAGCCTGTCACAGCTGACGGGTCTCTGCATGACTTCCCCAGTTCCTTGGGCATGGGGTCCATCAGTGTAGTGCCTTGAAGTGAGCCTTGGCAGTAAAAAGTCTCCAAGGGAATGAAGAGAGAGAGAGAGAGAGAGAGAGAGAGAGAGAGAGAGAGAGAGAGAGAGAGAGAGATTGCCTATTGCCTCCAAGGAGGAAATAAAAGGCAGAATTCTTAGGGGAATGTCAGCCCCACACAGAGGCTTCATTGACTGTGACCCAATTGACAGAGTAGACTCCACCCCTTCACTCTTAAGTCCCAAATTGGCACCAGAATATGTAATTACCACATGGCCTAAGGTGTCACCACTATGCCATCAAGGCTCCTGGATAAAAAATATATTCACTCATGTGTTATGTTGCAATTTGCATTTAAATCATAGAGACTTTGTTGGAGTTGATTACCCTTTGCTCTTATATAACGGGGGGGGGGGGGGGGGGGGAGATGAAGTGTAAAAGAGTAATCATGTCTGAACATTTATCAAGGACCAAAAGCTATAACAGTGACTATAAATGCATAGCTTCAATTACTAGCCATTCCCTTGTGAGATAGTCATGTGAGAAACTTTAGAGGCAAAGTGACTAGGCAACATCCCTAAGATAACAATTCTAAAAGACAGTGAATTATTCCAAATGTGACTCATTCTAGCTTAAAAAGACTTTTTTACTGTCACTGCTTTGTATTTGCTAAATTCTTTGAAGTGCATTAGCATTTATATTAATTTTAATGTACGTTCATTTGAATCCATTACTAGGAATGTCATTATAATATGTATATTTGTTTGTTTGTTTTTTAATTAGGAACCCTAGTATCACCCTGACTAAAGGCTCAGCTATGATCCCAAAGATCTGTAGCTTGAATCCACCAATTTTTCCTGGCCTCCACCCCCCAAAAAGATGTAGAAGTCTGATTACAACCTTGAAACCCAAGGGTAGGGGGAGGGAGTGCTAGTTTGTCTTTTAGGGTTACTATGCATCAGGGGGCTGTGGCAGTCATGTGCTTGTGTTAATTTCATGATTGAAATGTAGGGGTGGAGTCTAGCCTGTTAATCTGGAGATAGCCATTGAGTAGCCAATGAGGCCTCTATGTGGGCATAGCTTTCTCCTGAGACTTCTGGGAAATCTCACGCTATTTCCCTCATGGAGATGAGAAGCCATCTTCCCCAGTTGTTGGGAGTTAGAGTGACTATGAATCATGGACAAGACAAGATGGCAGCATCTGAGAAGCTGGAGGAGCCGGCGGAGAGACCACACAGCTTTGCCTTGATGGAGCCAGACCTCTGAAACTGGGGCAGCCAGGTGGAGACCTCTGCCAGCGATGAGTTGCTTCTGCTGTTGATGGACCCTGAGCCCTGGAGGCGAGGTGCCCTGCCAGCACTGGGATTCTGCACTCACTGACCTGTGACTTCGTGAGTCGGAAGGAGACTTTATAGACTGATTTCAGGCATATGGGTTAATATCGGACTTGTGACTTTGGGCTGGGCTGGGATGCTTTCTCCGTGTCCCATTCCTTTTGTGTATGAACCCTTTCCTTGTATCGATATGCGTGTCCTTGAATTTGTTCCTCTAGTCTACCCAGACTAACACACTTATTGATTAAAATGCTCTTCAGTAACAAACAAAAAATTGTCCTCTCAATTTTTTAAACTCAACTTAAGCCATTCAATTTTTGTATCTTCCTTATCTGAGAAACATACATCTTTCCTGTGATTTATTATTTTCCCTCTAGTTGTGTCTCCGAGTCAGATTGCAGGCAGGAAGTTTGGTTTTCTGAGACAGTTCTCATTCTCTTTTTTTAAATTCATACAATTTTTTGTCATATCTTTTATTTTTTTTTAAATTTATCATTTTATTGGGCGCTCATATATTGCTTTCCATCATACTTAGTTCAATACATAGTTACATACACTGTGCCAAGCACCCATGCTTGCCTGTCCTCATCGACTTTCTCCCAACATCTGCCTCTCCATTTGGGCCCTTGATAAGGGCCCCCCTTCCTTTCCCCTCCAACCATCCCCCTCTACCCCCCAGTCCTCATTACTCTGCAGTGATTATAGTTTTGTCATATCTTACTCTGCCCGACATCTCCCCCTGCCCACTCCTCCCTACGTCTGCCGCTCCTGTACACCAATAGAGGGCGCCATTGCACATAAACTTGAGATGTCAATCAATCCAGGAGTTTGATATCTGAGTCATTGCTGGAACAGGTCAGGGACATGGAGACATTAGATGCATAACCTTTTTAATGCTTGAATGAGTTGTGCATTTTACGATACCATTACTCTCCCTGTCACCAGACTAAAATTTAGCACCTGTCCTCTCATCATGCTGTACCTTCTTAGCTCAGACTTCCTTCTTACTCCTCAAGAGTCCAGACCATTCCCTGCCTGTGCTACTGTGGGTCTCCCTCCTTGGGCCTCTGGCTCTATCATCCATCCTTAGTGAGAGTTCTCCCAGGCTTCAAATTGTTTGACTTTATTGGTTTGCTTGCTTTCTCATTATCCTTCTGAATGTACATTATTTTTATATTTTTTCATTAATCCTCAACGGTTAAAAGTCTAGAGTTTTAAATAAGAGGCTAACTCCATATTAACTCAGATTATAGAATGTCCTCAAGAGAGGCAGATGGAGAGATGGCTCTGAACATCTTAGTTTCATTTCTTAAAAATCCAGGTTGATTTGAGAATAAAAGCTGTTGTGCTATAGTCCAGTATGAGTTACATTTATCCTAGGCTTAGGCCTCATACACATTAGAGGACACAACTCACCAAGACCAAAGAATAACCTAATAGTTTACAGCATAGCGGAAGAAAGAGCAGAGATTAAATAGACTATAAATTGAAACTGACTCAATGGCAGTAGGTGGTTTGGGTAAACTGAGGCAAAGGAGAGTAATAGCCAGGAGTTAAGTAAAGTGCTATCATGCAAAATAGTTCTACTCCTTAAGGGGAGGAACATAATAGAAGCAGATAACAGGATAAAAAGAATTGCTCAAGTGAACATCTCCTGGGAAGTGCTAGAATTCAGAAAACTTGGACTCTTCTAATAAATAATAATAATAATGTGGTAGTTACATAATCTGGTGTCAACTTGTGGTGGGGTAGAGTCTAGTCTGTCAATCAGATCGCAGCTTGATGACCTCATTTGGAGGCACCACCATGGAGATAAACAGCTTGCTGGAGGCATGACACAGAGACATTCCTGTTGAGAGGACAAACAGAGCTACACTAGAGCCCTGGAGATGGAGGAGCCACGTGGAGACGCCTGCCAGCCCTGACATGCTTCCACTGCCACTGGATCCACAAGACTTTCCACCCACTGGCCTATGATCTTCCTGCATTCAGCATCATTGTACTTGTTGCGTGAGTCTGAAGAGGAATTTATGGACTCGTGGTGACATTTGTGGTAATATTAGACTTATGGACCTGATCTGAACTGGATTGGGATGTTTTCTCAATGTGTAATGACCCCTTGATATAAGACTATCTTGGGCTGAGCCCCAGTGGCATAGTGGTTGTGTGTGGGACTGTGGCCCACTGGGTTGGTGATTCAAATCCAGTAGCAGCTCTCTAGGAGCAAGACTGGGTCTCCTATTCCCACCAGGGCAGTGATGCCCACAAAAAAAAAAAAAAAGACTATCACTTACACACATATGAGTGTCCATGAATTTGTTTCTAGTCCACCCACACTAGCTCAAATAATAATTTTTAAAAGGGTCTGTCATGACCCTTTCCTAAGCACTGTATCTAACATTGACCATCATCTAGTTCCTGTCACTGTCATCTAAACCCTATCATTTTTTTAAAACCTATATCTTTATGTTTTCCATCTTCCACAAAAAAATTGGACCCAGAAGTGAAGAGAACATATCTGTCTTCCTTCTGACCCATAGGAACTATTTCTAACTGGTTGTGGGATTCCTAAATTATATAATCTAAAAAATTCAAATTAATTGCCTATTCTCCTCAAAGCAAATCTGAAAAAAAATTTGAAGCAGTTCATATTACATATAGAATAACAATAAAAATGTAGTCTTTCACCTTAAATGTCCCTAACAAGGTGTTCAATATTGCACTCATTTTCTTGACACATTCAATTTCACAGCTCATCTTTGTTATCCCTTCCTTGCTCATTGCTTCTTTTATTGCAATCAGCTTTCAACAGCTAGTTCAGCATCCTCCCGGTGGTGTTGACATCATGTCCTAAGTCAGAATTAAACTCCACCCTCTTTGATCTCATATCAACCCTATAGGGCAGGGTAGAACTGCCCCTGTGACGTTTTGAGATAATAACTGTTCAGCAGAGTACAGAGTCCCATCTTTCTCCCTTGGAGTGACCAGTGGTTACAAATTACTCAACGTATAGTTGGCACCCAAACTCACAACCACCCTGCCACCACCATTGTCATCACCTCAATGGTAGTGAGTTTGGTTTTGGCTTGGGGGTTCCTTGCTCTGCCCTGGCATATTGCTTTACTTGTACCACAGTGTGCATTGTCGTCTTTATGTTCTCTATGACCTTTGTCACATGCCACTCTCTCCCATCTAACCGAAACTTCATGAAGATCAAAGATTACTGACTTTAGTGTGAATCCAACGCAATGAAATTATATAAATGTGTGTGTATATATGTATATATATGTATATATATATATTAGAGTAATAGATAATATCATAGGAAATGAAAAGAAGGTTGAAGCTGTCCAGGATTTAATTTTACTTGGATCCCAAATCAGTGCTGATGGAAGCAGCAGTCATGATATCAGAGGACAGATTGCATTGGCAAATGTGCTGGACAGGAGCTTCATAGCCATCTTCCGCTTATTTGCGTAAGCCCAATCAGGGAACCTTCCATGTCACAGGAACACCACGTGCACGGGCTGCATCGTCAAGTCACCGCCTCCCTCCAAACACTCAGAACTGGAGGCCAAGGCAACTGGTAGATACTGAGCCTATTTAGAATCCCGCTCCTCTCCCCAGGCATATTCGTTCTACTTTCCAAGTATTGAAGACAGCATTTGGAGCAGTTCCAAAAATATCCAGTGGCCTTATCTGTTAATCCTTCCCTTATTTTACCCACTTTTGTCTCAGTGGGGGTGGCAGGAAGCAGTGCAGAAAGCTGAGGTTTGATATATCTCCAAAGACTGGAACCAAGACAGCTCTCATTTTTCAGAGTGCCACTTAAACTGGGCTATCCATTACTATTTTAGATCTGCCTCTGACCCTTCCTCTCTAGGGGTGGGGTTCATCTTTCTAAAGTCCAGTGAGCACCCTATCCTCCCTCCAGCAGGGGTCAGCAGCCTTCCCTCCAACATTGGTTCAGGAAAGCTGCTTCATAATCCCCAAGGGTTTGAGAATTGTGGAAAATGAGATTACAGAGGAAGGAAGAGACAGATTGGGAGACAGTGACCTGAAACTTTTGACAAGGGATAGTAGCAATAAAAGTTTCAGTTGGGAAAATTATAAGCAGAATTTATGCACTTGTGTATATTTGAAAGGATATTTGTTTAAATAAATAAGAAATAGAATTGTAGTTTGTATCTCTGATTCTGGAATTGTGGGTAATTGATGATGGCTAATAGATGCAGCATTAATCTATCTGTAAGAGATTGGAAAATAAAATATTGAATAAATGTAATTTGTGCTACAAAGAAGTAAAGGACTTCCATAGAATTAACAAGGACTTACCAATCTGTTCTTTTAGGGATTTCTCCCCCCAAAAAGATGATATTCCATTTGCAATTTGAGAGATAAGTAACTGCTAGTGTTATAAAAAGAAGAATGAAACAAGGAAATTGCACTGCATGTAAAATCCATGAAACTAGAGACTGTTTGAGTCACCAAATCTGTGTAATGGTTGAAAAGAATAAAGAAACAAAAAACTCTGCTATTGAGTTGACCCCAACTCATCTGGGCCCCAGAGATCTGAGGAGAATTGCTCCTGGGGTTTTGAGGTGTAAAGAAGCTGATGGCTCTGTCTTTCTAACATGGATTGGTTGGTGGGCTCAAATGGCCAAACTCTCAGTAAACAGAACTATGATAAGCCCATGATTCCACTGCCTAGGTAGTGGATATTCTTTGTGTGAGACTGCTTCTCTAAAGGTTGGCCATTTTAGCTCACCCAATGGTACCACAGAAGAGACATTGTGGCCATCGCTTCCATTAAAATTATACTCCAGAAGAATTTAAGGAGCAGGTCTATTCTGAGGCCCCTGGAGTGAGTATCAACCGGATGGGTACTAACAAGAAAAAAGGAAGGCAAGCTTCAGTTAGCACATTCTGCTGCTAAACAAAAGGTCGGAAGTTTGAGTCTGCCCAGAGTCAATGCAGCAATACAGTCTGGTGATATACTTTTGAGAAGTTAATCACCAAAAGCCCTATGAAACCCAGTTCTATGCTGACCCATAAGAAGTCGCCATGAATTAGAATAAACTCCGTGGCAATTGGCACTGATAACAAAGGAAAGGTAAGCGCAGATTTGTGGTCTTGTGGCTATGGAGGTGGAGTGCTACTGCAAGGTCAGAAACTTGAAACCATAAGAGAAAGAAAGATGGGGTTTTCCACTTCTGTAAAGCGTGACAGTCTGGTACTGGGGGCCTACGTGAAGGGAAGATGTTTCAGAAGTGATGACAGCAACAGGTATGCAAATGTGGTATGCATACAATTGAACAATTGACGTGTGTATTGATAGTGATGGGAGTGGTCTGAGCCAATAAGATTATTTATATATAACAAAGGGTTACAGTCTCGGGAACCCACAGAGGCAGCTCTATCCTGACCTACAGGGTCACGATAAGTCAGGATTGACTCCATGGCAATGGGTGGGAGGTAATGTAGAGGATAAAAATGAAAATAACATTTAGCTATTAAAATATAACATAATATCGGGCTGAGCCCCGGTGGCGTAGTGGTTGTGCGCGGGACTGCGGCCCACTGGGACGGAGGTTCAATTCCTGCTCACCGGAGCAAAGGCTGGGCCTCCTACTCCCACCACCAGGGCAGTGATGCCTAAAATATATATATATATATATATATATAACATAATATCAACATATGTGGTAAATGCACTACCATTATGCCTATTCATTCTATTTGCTTGGAGCACTTTTATGTAAGACTGGCCTCTGAAAATATGTGCTCAATTTGAATGCATAATTCTTTGTGCTATTGACAGAACTAGAGGAACATTATTTTCCCTACTGCTTTTCCTTGTTCTCTCTCAAGATCCTCATGCAGCTTCCTGTCTCTGGTTCTTGTGTTCCACTCATTTGTACAGATGAGAAATTCCCATGAACTTCTTGGAGACTATCCACTGTTGATGATTTTCAGATTATAGCTCTTATCCCCGAAAATCTTCTACTTAGTTTTAAGGGTCAGATAACAGTCATGAAAGCTTTACTGATGGCAAAGAAATCCCTTTTTCTTATGCAAGAGAGAAGGAAATGATAGCCCAAATTAAGGTTTAATATGCCTATTTAAACAAACAAATAATAAAAGGAATAATGGCATTTTTGCTTAGTAAAGTTTCTATTTCATCTCAGTGGCTATTATCAGAAGCTATCTACTTCCTATGACTAAAGTTATTTAGGTCCAAGTTTTCTGATTTTATTGAAAGGACTTTGAGTTCAAAATAATGTAGTATAAAAGTGACCATTAATCCTTCCTTTAAGAGTGGTGTACTGAAGACTGATTTATAGAAAGGAAATTACAAATGTTTGGAGAGAATTGTGACTTTCAAAGAAAAAGACATGTGCTTTATTTCTACTTATATAATAAAATCCAAAATGAGATTTTTTTAACATTAAATTGAATTTTAAAGTTTATGAGTTTAATAATAAATGCACTTTAAAATAGGAATTACAGAACCTGGAGATGAAAAAGTACTGTTCACTTGCCCAGCACCATTTGATACCTGCATCTTTTTGAGAATGTTGCCCTTGATTCATCCTGTGTTCACACAGCTGAAGCGACAGGAGCCCCAAGAAGTCCGAAGAAGGCTGCTGGAGATGACTGATGTCTCCTCAGCCAGCCTGGAAGTCAAGCGGAAGGAGTCCACTTCCTCTCTCTTGAGCAGTCGCCTCCTAAGTGCTCCCACGTCTCCACCTGGCCCACATTTGACACAGTCCTTGTTTTTTCCTGCCTGAATGAAGGTTTCATCTTTTCCTCTCGCTTGTCTTGATTTTGCTGGGCTTGACTTTTAGTGCTACTGTACAAGCAATTAACAGAATTTGAAAGGTCAATGGAAAACAGATCATAAGTTGACTTTTGAAATACCAACACCCCAGGAAGCCAGCTTTGGAATGTGCTGGGTGACCCCATAGACCCTTTGAGCCCAGCCAATTATTAGGTAGTTGATGAGCGTTCAAATAGCATTCATCAAACTGACACGGGTAAAAAAGGAAAGTAAAGCAACTTCCTGTCCTTGTATACCCTGTTTTTGTTGTTGTTGCTTTCATATAAGACGTTTTGTTCCATTTTTTTTTCTGCATTGTCAGAATATGGAGTAATAACCAAAGGCGCACGTTTTGAGTAAGCTATCCAATTGTCTCACTTTCTCTGGCTCAATTTTTTCACCCTGCATCCCAAACCATTTTTTAAAGATAGGTAAATTGCTCTGAGCATATGGTTTCTCGAAGGAAGGCAGAAAAAGGGCTGGGTCATACTGCTGCAAGAAGATCGATTAGATACGTATAGCAGATGACTTCCAGTGCAGCTCCCAAGGGACACTTGATATGCCCGTAGGGTTTAAAACAACTGTTATCCATCTTTAAAGTGTCCTCCCTAAATGATAGCACCTTGAGTCTTAAGGTATTTCAAATTGAACTTGATATTTTCCAAACTGAAAAATGAGATATATTCAATACTTACTTGTCTTTTTCACATCATATAACAATTTAATGTGACTAGCTGGGTTAAAAATGGCATAGAAAATAAAATGTTGCTTTTATTCCCCTTTTCTCTCTGACAGAATCGCCTTGTAAAGATGTTGCTTTTATTCAGAATAAGGAATCTGAACTTCCCTTTTTAGCATCTTCCTAATGTACCCTTTAACGAGTCGACTCCAGAAAGTCCGTGGTACTCTCACTTCCCTCATTAACTATGAAACCTTTAGGAGAAAGAGTCTTGAGGCATGCTTTACTACTTTATCATTCAATATATTCTATTACTCGTGAAAGCACCAAGAAATAGGATTTAAAATTTTATTATCAAGTGAAACATACTTATCAAATATATGACCGTCTTAAGGTAAAACAGTGGATTGATTTTTATCCCCCCTCATTGGAAGGCATTCACTTACGGTTTCTAAGTAATGAAACGATTTATTTATCATTGTCAATTAATGAAATCCATTTTAAAAAGAACAATGTGACTTACTCATTGCCTAAAAGTAATTATGACAGCATGTGGGACACTAAGACATTTCACCGTGGCCCTAATTCCCTCTCCAGCTTCTCAGTCTCCTATTTTCCTTGGCGCTGTAAAACCACCATTTCTGCATTGACTTTTCTGAGAGTTGTTTTTCTGTCTTTCCCACAATTTTCTGAGGTGGCCACCTACACACCTAAATGTGAATAATTGTCTTGAATAGACTGAAGTAAAATAAATGAGATGGCTAAAATTCATTTTTATCTCATAAACATTACACCTTGTCAATTAAAACAAATATTCCTTTTCCATGCCAAGAAAACATTTTCTGTTACATTCACAATCTGCTCCGACTGCCACCGGGCACAAGAAAAACCTCTAACAGATGGGAATCAGTAAATGGCAATTGCGACTAGAACAGGCTATCTGAATAACAAATGGAAACCGTATTCTTTGAGTTATCTTAGCAGGCAAACAGGGTTATGAGAGATATCTTAGATGTTGCCTTATTGATTCAGAAGATGAGATTTGGGTTTGGATACCAAATAAAAAAACACACATGTATGTATATGTGTATGTATATAAAACACGAATCTGTACCATTCATCTCATATGCTACACAAAGTCAAGGTTGCGAAAAAGAGTTTTCTTTTTCTTAGCCAGAAATATTTGCAGATGTCAAATATAAAGACATCTGACACAAAGTACGTGGAGCTCTGTAGGTGAAGGTGCAGCACCGCCGTCAGGGATTTAGGAGTCGCAGTGTTTGTATATGAACTTCCCGTAAGGGGGTTGGGGGAGGCCTTGGCATGTAGAGGGATAACTGGTGGTTTCTGCCTCTAGCTGCCTAACAGGGCCTTTGGCTTCTTAGCTGTGGAAGTCTCACCATACGTGCTGGAGCCCGGGTTGATTCCCAGCCAGTGCTCCCCAGCAGCAGCCAGAACCTGTCTGTCAGTGGCAGCTTGCATGTTGCTGGGATGTTGAACTGAGAAAGACTAGGAAGAAAGGCCTAGCAATCGACTTTTGAAAATAAGTCAGTTAAAGCTGATAGACCACAGCTGTCTGATGTACACTAAATCATGGGATGACATAGGACCTTGGAAAGTTTTGTCTCATTATGTATGGGCCAGCAGGACACTAGCCTGAGTGGATGACCGCTAATGGCAGCCAGATTCTAGCAATGACTTTAGCCTCACTTTTAGCAAGATATATCTAAGTGGGCAAGCACTGGTTTTTCCCTTCTAAAAGCACTGACAAAGACCCCCTTGCAACATACTGGACTGTTGATGACAGTTTTGTTTGTTTGTTTTCTGTTTGTTTGACAAATACAAACTAGGAGCCATGAATGTGGTGCCCAGAGCACCAAAGTCAGGTCGCACCAATAAAGGAGAGGAAGTTGGCTTCAAGGTGGACATCTGAGTAAAGGAAATATCTGACCTCTGTCAAGAGAAAACACTGAAGATGGTCTGTTTTGACTCCACCTTGACTCCCTGCTTTTTATTCCTCATCAAACAGGCTGCCTCTTGCTCCTTTAAATTTATCTTTCATTGTGCACAGTATTTAGATAAAATGGTAGAAGCAAGAAGAGTACATCTCACAATGCCAGTCCTGGTGTAAATTGGGATGATAAGAAGGGTGAGTGAACAAAGGAACCATAGGCAGATACTCTCCAGTCTTCTGTTTTCCCAGGTTGCCTATATTTCCATAAATATGTAAGACTTGGCATTTTTAGAAACAAAGAGGGCTTGTTGTCACTGCATTGACTGATAATGACCCAAATTCCTCCCTTCTCTTTTAATTAGAGAGATATGCCTCTGGGAGAAGGGGCTTGGCAAGAGAAAATAGGTTCAAAAGAAAGAACCACAGGAGGGCAGTTAAGCTAAGATTCTCTAGGCTTCTGAAATTTTTTCTCTGACTTCCATGCCAAAAAACTCAAACCCAATCCACTTGCATGAGTCAGTTTTGAGTCACCTCAAGTGTATAGGCTAGGCTGTCTGGCAAAACAAAGCAGTGGTGCTTACATATGTTATGTACACAGAAAGTGATTTATATCAAGAAACAGTTCACAAAATTAGAGAAGCATTAAGACCCATTCAGTTCAACTCTCTGAATCCCATGTGTGCACGTCCGGGTAGACTAGAAAAACAAATTGCATAGACATGCATAGGGATATAAGAGTATGGTTTACATATAAGAGGAATAGGACATTAAGAAAGCCTCCCAATCCAGTCCAGTACAAAGTCATAAGTTCGATATTAGCCCATATGCCCGATAGCAGTCTATAAAGTCTCCTGTCGGCTCAAAAAGTCACAGGCCAGAGGGTGCAGAATCCCGGCGCTGGCAGGGGTCTCCCCAGGGCTCCTTGCTTCCAGGGCTCAGGGTCTATCAATAGCATCCAGTGGTCGTAGCGGCAACTCAGCGCTGGCAGGGCTCTTTATGTGGCTTCTCCAGCTTCAGAGGTCTGGCTCCATTAAGGTAAGAACATGTGGCTTTTCCTCCGGCTCCTCCAGCTTCTCGGATGCTGCCATCTTGTCTTCTCTGTAATTCGTTGTCTCTGAGACTAACTCCCAACAACTGGGGAGATAGCATCTCATCTCCATGAGGGAAATATCGCGAGATTTCCCAGAAGTCTCAGGAGAAAGCCATGCCCCCATGGAGGCCTCATTGGCTAATCCAGATGAACAGGCTAGACTCCACCCCTACATCTCAAGCATGAAATTAACATAAATGCATGACCGCTATCCCATGATAAGCTGGAAGCTTCTGGTTTCTGTAGTTAGGTGGAGGGTCTGATGAACCAGAGAGTGGGAATATGAAGCAGGAAGACCAAGGTCTGGTAGATGCTGAATAAAATGAATCCAAAGTGTGCAGTCAGCTGATGGCTCCTGGCATCAGCAGGGGAGTCACCAAAGCAGATGCAGGATCCAAATCCAGCAGAAGGGTCAAACTTTGGAGTGGTAGCTGCTTAAAAAGGAGCAGGCCACACTGGGGACAACTAAAAGCCAGGAAGAGAAGGCCCGCAGACAATTTCTGTGTGCTCATCAGGAAGAGTCTGGGAGACAGACGCTGGTGGAGGAAGTTCATGACTTGGCGATGAATCCCAGTCACATTCTCCAAACTAAACATTATTCCCCACAAAGCCCCCACACACCTCACCTCCCACCCCCAGAATCATTCCAATTTTAAGATGCCATTTGCAAGCACGTGGCTGCTGCTATATGCTCGAATGTTAGCTGCTAGAAGATTGTCTGACATCAAGATCAAACGGATCACCCCACCGTAAGTAAGGCCCACTCCTTTCTGATAAGGATCATAAATGGCGCCCCTGGAGATGAGCTTAGCAATACCTAAGGTCAAGTCAGCCCAGGTATGACCAAGCTTAAGCCACCATCTTAGCTCAAGAACCAGCCCATCTTGCCTTCCTAGGATATCCCTTCTTGTTATGCGTGTGACTCTAGAACCTCCCCTTCCTGTTATTTGTACTCTTACTGGGGCTTGCTATCTCAAGACTATATAAGCATCTCAGAGAATACATTAGTTCTTTCTCTCTCTCTCTCTCTCTCTCTCTCTCTCTCTCTCTCTCTCAATTCTGCCATTGAAATAGATGAATCCTTGCATACCTTGCTGATGGGTCTTTAATTTATCCTTCAATTACACAAGTGTCCTTAGGACCCATTCAGCTGTGAAGGCTGGTCCCCCATACTACTCCTCCAAGGAGTCTTTCTTCCAATTGAATCAAGAAGATGACCCACTCAAGGGGGCTCTGAGCTGCCAACACTGCTCTTTGCTTAGAAGTGATTATGTTAATTTAGATCCCATCATGTAGTTAATTGCATGTGTCAGGTCACATCATGAAAGAATTACTGGCAAACTGTGGAAAATTCTTGCCCTGCCAAAATGGCACAGAACCTATCACAGGAACCTATCAGACAGAGTAAAACTGTCTTAAAAGATTTGCAAACCTGGTAGAAGCGCTGCTGCTATGTCCTTGCATGAAACAGCTGGTAGATTAAAACCACCAACCTTTTGGCTAGCAGCCTAGCACACGCATCACCAAACCAAACCAAACTCACTGTGACTCATCAGGACTCGATAGGACAGGGGAGAACTGCCTCTGTGGGTTTCTGAGACTGTAACTGGTATATAAAGGCTTGTCTTTCTCCCTCAGATTGCCTGGTGATTTTGAACTTCTACGCTTGCAATTCAATGTGTAACCAGTGCACCACCAGAGCTCGAGTCTGCAATTCCTTTCACCCTTTCTTCCTCTTGCCATCCACAGAATTCTGGAATGATAGGGCAGCTGTCCTTCCAGCTATTAAAGTAAAACAAATATACTTTTTTCCTGGGACTTTTTGTTTGTTTTCAGAAGTAAGACTCTTAGCAACATGTATTCAAGTTATGAGTGTTTCATTATACTCATTAATCTTTGAAAGTAATTTATATATTCTCTTGAAGCAATGAAACACAACATAAAATGAAGATTCCTCGCAGCTAGATTTCAAATATCGCTGTAAAGGATTTAGAAATTAGGCAGTATACTGATTGCTCTTCAACTATTCAATCAACAAAGGATAAACTGGAGAAAATACCAAGTTTTCCTAACCACAATTTGATGAAGAACTTTAGAGAATATTTTTTCCCAACATAATCTTTAAACAGATAATCATAATCATGTATTTTTATTCAAAATTATCATCATCACCATCATCACCAACACTAGAAAATAGCATTCATCAAGCTTGTCTTTGCATATATTTGTCAATGCTAAGATGAACAGAACAGAGTCCCTGATTCCCATTTCAGTTCTCTTGATTTTTTAATGCCCCCCTTTTCACAAGTTTCCCTTTATCCTTCCCAGGGGCTCACTAACCCTAATGCTGTTTCCTGCTTCACAAAAGCTCTCTGAGTTCCTCTGAGAATCTCCCTGAGTCCCTCACTATACTTTGTTCTAATGTGCAAGAGCTTATGCTAAGCCTAACTGTACCTCATAACTGTTAATAAACAGGCAATCTTTATTACATTTTAGGGGGCTCCTTGTGTTCATATAATATTATGCTAACAGTTCATCCGGGAATCATGTACTATACTACACATGTGATAATACTTTCTCTAGAATCCTCTTCTATAACGTTAGACTACATGTACACAGGCTCGCCTAGTTTGCAAGCACTCAATACCAGGCTCGAGAAGAGGTTTTAATTGATAGACAAAATAGGCACACCTTGCAGGCATGGCATACAAGCAGCAGCATTCCCATATAGCAATCTACATGGGTGTTTTAGGTAATCTTGCTAGATCAATCATCATCAATCAAGTGACAGGAGTCTTCCATGTCCAGGGCACTTTGCCATAAGCTATGCTAGTTCCATAACTTTAGCTTTCTCATTTTCATGCCTGAAGAAAATGTTTTGTTTATGGTCTTCTGAAACACATATTTAATTTTTCTATGTATATGAATTTGTTTCTTTATTATCTTAAGTTATCCAGGGGCAAGTAATGCCTTTATTCTAAGATAAATGATAAAACTAAATGCCTAGTACTATAAAATGTTTTTTTTAATTTTTTTCTCATTGTACCTATAGCATTAGTTTTTCTGTGTATCTAAAATATATAAGCAAAAAAAGGGTACAGATTATATATATTATATTATATATAATGGAACAGATTACATGATAGGAATTGTGGGAAACATTGCAAAATGTTTTTCCTGATTTTTCATGTTATTTATGAAATAGTTTTTTGGGTTCTTCCTCTCTTTCTCCCTTACCTCATAGTTCTTGTGTCTTTACTTCATTGCTACTATATGAAAATTTCACTTCTTTCCCCATCCTTTCATACAGTTCAAAAGACTGATTACTTAGTTCCTTGTGGGCTTTTCCTTGTTGGATCTAGAAGAAGATGTCCACCAAAGTTCATGCTCTGAGAATAAGAGGAGAATTCAGCATTCCTTATTCTTCAAACTTACAAGAACACATCTACAAAGCACAGAAACTTCTTGCTAAAACTTGATGATCAAATGAAATTACATACAGCTCTTCTACCCACTTCTCTATCATTTCCACCAAATGACTGAGTGGGAACAAGCAAATAAGGTGTAGAGGACTTTAATTCAGGGATTGGTTAGTCTTGCCATTCTTCTATGTAAGATTCTCAGGCCAGAGAAAAAAGAGGAGAAACCAGCTGAACATGTGAGAGATCTCTGCTAGAAGTAAGTCCCTGAGACACCAGAGGTGCTGAGGATACCACAGTAGCGATGCCTACCAAGAGCAAAGGAGACAGAGGCAAGTATGGTGCAGAGGTACATAGTGTTTCTGACCCAAACAATAAATCACAGGCCAAGGTACCAGGTGGCTGAGAGACTGAGGATATAAGAATCTTGATAGGGGACTGAGAAGAGATGCTGCTGCTTTCAAAAGGACCATATCCTTCCCATGTTGTACCTTGTTAACAACAACACTAATAACCTGCAGAATAATGAGGATTGTTGTCCCTGTAATACATATTCAAATTGTGCACCAACCACAAAGGTTAGTGGTAAAGGAATTGGAGAATTCTAACAAAATTTTCAATAGGAAACAGAATAAACATGCAAACAAATGCATTTATAATTATTGGTGATTGGAAGGCAAATGTTTGGAAACAAAGAGGAAATAACAATTATGGAAAATATGGACTTGGTGATAAAAAGGAAGCTGGAGATCACATGATAGAATTTTGAATACCAATGATTTGTTCATAGCAAAAATCCTTTTTAAAACAACATAGATGGCCTTTTCCATAGAAGAAACAGAAATCAAATTGACTACATCTATGAGAAGAGACGTTGGACAAGATCAATATCAGGAACTAAAACCAAGCCAAGGACTGATTGTAGAATAGACCATTATTTGCCCCTATGTAACATCAGGATAAAACTAGAGAAAATTAATACAAGCCTGCAAGAAACAAAATATGACCTTGAATTTTTTTGACAATAACTCAAGAACAGATTTGACATATAAAACATGTATGACAGAAGATCCGATGACATTTGGGAGGACATGAAGAGTATTAGTCATGAAGAAATAAATAGGTCCTTAGAAAGGCAGGAAAGAATGAAAAGATCAAAGAAGTCAAAAGAGACTCTAAAAAGTATCTGTTATTGTAAAGTAGCTAAAATAAATAGAAATATAATGAAGTTAAGAGTTGAATAGAAAATTTCAAAGGGCTGCTTGAGAACACAAATTCAAATACTATACCTAAGTATTCAAAGACCTAGAGCTAGAAAACTAAAAAGGAGAACATATTCAGCACAGATTAAATTGTAAGAACTCAAAAAAATCAAGCCTTGAGTTGCATTATTGAAAGATTGTATAGTCAAAATATTGGATGACACAGAGAGAAGAAAAGATGGCCAGCATACATAGAGTCATTGTAACCAAAAGAACTAGCCGACATCCATCATTTCAAGAGGTAGCATGGGGGCTGAACCCTGGTGGCGTAAGTGGTTGAGTGCGGAACTGCAGCCCACAGGCTTGGCGGTTCAAATCCAGCGGCAGCTGGGTAGCGCCCACGACCACCAGAGGCAGTGATGCCCACAAAAAAAAACTAAAAAAAAAAAAAAAAAGAGGTAGCATGTGAGCCAGAACCAATGATGTTGAAGAAAGAAGTTCAAACTGTATTGAAAGCATTACCCCAAAACACAACTCCACGAGTCTACGGATTAACAAATGAAATATTTTAAGGAGCTGATGAAGCATTAGAAACACTCACTATTCTATTCCAGGAAATTGGGAAGACAGCTACTTAATCAATTGACTGGAAGAGATCCATAGTTGTACACATTCCAAAGACAAATGACACAACAAAATGCCCAAGTGATATAATAATATCATGGATATCACATGTAAGTAAAATTTTGTTAAAGATCACCCTATAATGTTTGCAACAGTACATTGACAGGAGCACATGGGCTCAGGCAGGATTCAGATGAGTATGTAAAATGAGGGATATAATTACGTATGTCAGATGGATCTTGGCTCAAAGCAGAAAATATCAGAAATATGTTTACTTGTCTCTTATTGACTGTGCCAAGGTATTTGACTTTGTGAACCATAGCAAACAATGGTTAGCCTTGATAAAAATGGGAATTACAGAAAACTTCATTGCGATAATGCAAAACTTGTACATGAATCAAGAGGAAGGTGTGTGAACAGAAAAAGGGCATAAAGGTCTCATGGTTGAAAATCAGGAACCGTGTCAGGGGAGTATCTTCTCACCATACTTATTCAATATGTTTATTGAGAAAAACATTATAGAAGTTGAATTATATAAAAACGAATGTGGCGTCAGGATTGGAAGAAGGCTTATAAACAATTTACAATATGCAGATGACACAACCTGACTTCACTTTATCTCACCTTCTTTGAAAAAGACAGGGGAGTTAAATACTATTCTAATAGTCATTAGTAATAAAAAAGGTATTTTTACTAAATATCTATTAAGAAACAGGAAGCAAAGAAAGGGTCAAACACAAGCAGCACAGAATTCCACTTCCCTTCAAATGTAAAATGTATATTAGAAATTATGCTGCACTGAGTCTTCCAAGGAATAAAACAAGAGGATGGGATTAAACATAAGAACATTTTATTAGAGGTCAATCTTGTGAGAAATAATGTCAGAGAAAGTTGGGAGGAAGCATCACACTCTGTTGTCCAGTATAAATAAGGTTAGGTAAGTCTATTGGGTAATTCTTGAGTCTACGTTGACTGGAGGAAAGTTATTGTAATTGAATAATAATTCCAGTTCTGACTGAAGCACATAAGAAAATTCAAAAAGTGACCTAGTGTCGAGGTTTGATTTGTAGATATAATGATACATGTGGGGTGACCTTTCAAAAATGTGCAGTTATATAAGTAATTCCAAAACTTGGGACTGAGCCCCAGTGGTGTAGTGGTTGTGTGCGCAACTGCGTCCCACTAGGTTGGAGATTCAAATCCAGCAGCAAGGCTGGGCCTCCTACTCCCACCACCAGAGGGCAGTGATGCCCCAAAAACAAAACCAAAAAACAAAGCAAAACAAAACTCACTGCCATCGACCCAAGCCTGACTCATCATAACCCTGTAAGAGTAAGCAGAGCTGTCTCTGTGGGTTACTAAGACTCCATCTTTACAAGAGTAGAAAGTTTCATCTTTCTCCCAAGAAACAGCTCGAACCTTGCTTTTAACAGCCCAAAGTATAATCCACTATGCCCCCAGGTTATGAGGAGTATTTTTTGTGTTAGTCTAGGTAGGCTAGAGGAACAAATTTCATAGACACACATATGGATATAAGGAAGGGGTTTATAAACAAAAGGAATGGAACGCTGAGAAAGCATCCCAACCCAGTCCAGTTCAAAGTCATAGGTCCGATATTAGCCCACATGCCTGATATCAGTCTATAAAGTCTCCTTCTGACTCTTTAAGTCACAGGTCAGTGGGTGCAGAATCCCGGTGCTGGCAGGGGTCTCCCCATGGCTCCTTGCTTCCAGGGCTCAGGGTTCATCAACAGCATCCAGTGGTGGCAGAAGCAACTCTTCACTGGCAGGGGTCTCCACATGGCCTCTCCAGCTTCTCAGAGGTCTGGTTCCATCAGAGCCAATTCATGTGGCTTCTCTGGCTCCTCAGATGCTGCCTTCTTGTCTTGTCTGTGATTAATCGTCTCTGAGACTAACTCCCAACAACTGGAGAAGATAGCTTCTCATCTTCACGAGGGAAATATCGCAAGATTTCCCAGAAGTCTCAGGAGAAAGCCATGCCCACATAGGGGCCTCATTGGCTACTCAATGGCTATTTCCAGATTAACAGGCTAGACTGTACCCCTCCATCTCAATCATGAAATTAACATAAGCACACAACTGCCACATTTTTTTTTACAAATCAACAATACATCTGTGCTGAAACAGCATAAACAATATATTAACAGCCATTCTAATGTCTTACTCTCAGACAGTGTCACTATCTAGTGATTTCCAACTCATTGCAATGCTCTGTGCATTATATTAGTGCTATACTCCATGGGTTTTTTAATGCCTGATTCTTTTCAGAAGTACAATACCAGGCCATTCATACAAGGAAATCCTGGGTAGACAACAGAAACACCAACCCTTCAGCTACCATATACCTAGAGCAGAAGTTCTCAGCTTGTGGGCCGTGAACCCTTTGGGGGTCAAAGGACCCTTTCACAGGAGTTACCTGATTCATAAAAGTAGCAAAATTACAGTTATGAAGTAGCAATGAAAATAATTGTATGGTTGGGCGTGAGGGTCACTATAGCATGAGGAACTGTATGAAAGGGTCGCAGCACTAGGAAGGTTGAGACTCACTGATCTAGAGAATTCTTGCTAAATTATAGCTGGATAAAAATTCTTCAATTTACTAAACTACAAGTCAAGCCGACAGCCTTCGAGTGGAAGCTGACTCATGGTGAACCTCTGTGCTAGAACAGAACTGCCTCATTCCAAGGTTGTAATCTTTACAGAATTGCACTTCTACATCTTTCTCCCATAGGGCATCTGCTGGAGTCAAACAGTCCAACTTTGGTTAACAGTCAAACATCACTAGTGCACCACCAGGGCACGTAATGCTCTTATAGTTAATAATTATCTGATTACTCCTTTTTAGGATCATCCAGAAGTATTTAGGAGGAATAAAGAATGGCCTCAGGTACTGATTAGTCTTTGGCAGTGAATGAGAGAATGGAATTGCGGATGCTTTTTAAGCCTCAGGCTTGGATTTGCAAAACAAAAACTGAGCAGGTAAATAAGGTAAACATTACATGGGATATAATTGTCAAATTTTCACTAGCATACTGTCTCATGCATTATAATTCTATATTAAACAAGCTTCTAAGACCACATTATAGGAGACATGTTGAATTTAATATAATCTTTTTCTTGACATTAATAAAATATAGGAAACCATATCAAATCTCATTCTAAAAAGTGAGTACGATGATAATTCTGTTTCCTGGAGGCAACATTTCCTTCAATCTCCTGCAGTTCTTTTATGGAAAAGTTTCTGTTAGACATCCCCAGGAGAAAAGCATCCATGTGCAACTGTGTACTAAGTATACAATGGAAAAGCATGCCTGCTGGCATAATGGTTAAGTGCACAGATACTATCTGAAAGGTCAGCATTTGAACCTACCAGCCACAGTAGAAGAGAAAGATGTCACAATTGGCTTTCATAAATATTACACGCAGGGAAGCCTAATGTGGCAATTCTGTTGTACAAGGTCACAATGAGTCAGAATTAACTTGAAGGAAATGGGTTTGGTTGTGTACACAAAGAAAATACAAGGGGACTTTCAAGCATTACTAGAAGACATAGAATTAAAAGATAGTTTCATTAGCTTTTTAAAGCCCTTCGTCTATAAAAAAAAAAAGTTCACAACCGTGTTTCCCTGATTTACTAGTGAGGGGAAAAATGACTATCCCTATATATAATCATGCCACTGAAAAACAGAAAACTAGAACTGGAAAACAATCAGCAAAAGAGACTCTAGCAGGAATAAATGACAGGCAAGGGAAGAAAAAAAACCAATAAAAACAGGGGACAGACAGGTGAGAGGGTGGGCATAAAATGACAGAAAAGTAAGTGGAATCACAGTGTCAGAAGCATGACACCAAAATGACCCCAGAGTCTGAAACGGTGGGGGTGAGAGAAGCAGCAGCAGCAGGAAGAGAACTCGGGAAACAGGGCGAGCTGCCACGGGAGGGTCACTGTCATGGTAACTCCTCACACCCATCATCTGCCAGTCAGGATGGGGCAGCTGTAGTGCACACCATGTGACAGAAAGGAGGATCTGCTCCTTAGCCAATGGGAGGGAGTATGGGGCTTGGTGGAACAAGGCCGCTTGGTACAACACCAGACTGCTCATGGACCTCTGCAATCAAAGCTCAAGGAAACCACAGTTCAGAAATTAAATAACACCTTGCATTGGGCGCATCTGGCGCAGAAAATCTTTAAAGTGTCGAAGAGTGTGGATGTCATTTTGAGGACTATGGTATGCCTGAATCCAGCTTGAATACCTTACAGCTTCTGTTCTGTGTACGCCAACATTTTCAGCAAGATTTTGTTAGTATTTTGTGACTGTGACATTTGAGCTGAGCCTGGCTACCCAGTAGTTTGGTAGTAATCCCCCCTGATGTGACCTAACAGAATATCACCCCATTGACTATGGGATGTGGAAAGAGTAGGGTGGATAGCAAGCCCCTCCCTCAAGTCACAGCCCTGGCGCGTTCATTTCTTGCTGAATCTGTATCCTGCATGGGGTTCATTGATGTCCAGTTTATTCAATTTGAGCCAGCAACACATCAAATTGCCTGCTAGTCCAGGGAACCAGTTTTTTCCCAACAGTTTTATTGGCAAGTTTTTACATTTTCTTTATATTAATTTCTCTCTTTCATATGTGTGTGTGTGTGTGTGTGAGATTGTCACTGGTTTTGCTTTTCTAGGGAACCCAATTTAACACATATGTGATGTTAATGATACCGTTTGATCATTTCTGCAATCTGTTACCTTATCTTTATTTGGAATGCATATAAACATGAATCCATTCCTGTCAGTTAACCAGATAGCTGAATTCCTAATTTTCTTGCAATTGGTTTTCCATCAGTTCCGGGAAGTTTGTTTTATACCAATGCTTTTAGTGTAGCTTGGACTTCTTTCTTCAATACCATTGTTTTGTGTGTTTGGTTGGTTGATTTGTTTACTATATGCTACCTCTTAAAAGGGATAACTATTGGCCAATTATTTGTTGCACAGTGATTTCATATTCTCCTCCCACATTGTCCTTCAATATTTCAACTCTTGAATTTTTCAGTTATTCAGTATGAGATATACTATTATTTATGAATGGCTTTCAAACATCAGATCCTTGCACATTTCAATATAGTATTCTGTTCTGTCTTCTTGAACTGTCTTTTGAAAATTTCTGTACTCTCATTTTAATTGTTCAGTTTTTCCATTTTGCCTATATTGAAGAACAAGTTTCAGAATCTCTTCTAGTAAGATTCTGAGTCCCTATAGTCTTTTCTTTCTTCCCTGCCATTTGAATACCATTTTCTTCATGCATGTGTAATATTCCCGACGTCATTCCACAAATCATCCAGCCTCATGTCATTGGTTTTCAATAAGACAAATATGTTCTTGAGATCTTCTCAAAATTTAGATGAAGTGTGCACAAAGTTATATTTTGGTTCTGATGGATTTATTTAATCTTTATTTAACTGCAACCTGAACTGGAATATGAACAACTGGTGGTCTTATCCATAGTCAATCTTGTTTTGGTTGATGGTGGTGAACTTCTCCACTCTCTCTTTTCACAAATATAGTCAATTTGTTTTCCGTGTATTCCACTTGACAAAGCCCACGTGTATACTCATCCTTTATGTTGCTTAAAAAAATGTATTTACAATGAAGAAATCTTGTTCTCCAGCTTCGTTTCTATCACCAATGCCATGATTACAAATAAGTAATCCTTTCTGTTTCAAATTTTTGCATTCCAATTATCAGTAATTATCAATGCATCTTGATTGCATGTTCAACAAATTTCAGAGAGAAGAAATTGATAGAAATCTTCTATTTCTTCATCGATAGCTTTTGTTGTGTATAAATATAAATATTGTTTGTACTAACTAGACTTCTTTGCATATAAAGATTATCCTATCACAGACAGTATTATACTTCAATATAGAGCTTCAAGATGATACTATCATGCATTTCAATACGATAGTAAGCCATATGATTACCTGACTCAACGTCACAAATACCATTCCTTTTCACCTCACTAAAATCCAGGATTTTGATCTTTACTACAAGATGGAAAACTGACCAACAGGTAGTATTTTTTATATTGTTAACAAATAATTATAAAATTAGAAAATACTACTATTGACTATATAAGTGATGCAATATTTTAATGAAAAACGTGCAATTTTCATACTAAACAAGAGTGCTAATAGTTATTTAAATTCCACATAAATGCCAAGGTATGTTCATAAGTTGGGAAACCCAATAAATTTTGGATATCAATTATCCACAAATTAATCTGCAGAGTTAAAGCAATTACAACAAAATTTAAATTGAATCTTTGTGGAAATTGACAAGATATTTCCAAGAGTTATATGGTAATATAAATGACTAAATTATTACTTTTAAAAGTTAATTAAAAAGAAGTCTATTTTATTCTTCATTATTTTATCTAGGAACATCTCTCTCAGTCCATCAAATGTGAGACAATGTTCTCTGATCAATTTAATAGAAATTGTTTTATCGAAATTTTATGCAACTCTGTCCTTAACAGCTGAAGTAGAACAGCCTTGCTTAGAAACAGGACGTACTTCTTAGAAGACTTTGCTAGAGTAAAATTACAGCAAAGAATTATGCATCTGCTTACATTTTTATAATCATTTTTATTATTGTAATGCTGTTATTTTATTTTCATTTTTGCTTCAGATTCTATTTAATTATGTTTTAACAAAATAATGAAATTGTCCACTAAAAATATAGTTATGTGAAGTTAGCGTGCATGTATGTACACAAAAAAAGACCATGTTGACTTGCATAGGGTCTATATTTATTCATTATGCTAGTGTTAGTAGCCATGTACAAGTGAAAAAAGAGGGGAAGGAGATTAGAGGCAATGCGTGCTTTTCCTATTGCTCAATATCATTGATCAAATACTCTGTCTGTGCCTATATAACATGGCTGAGAAAATAGTGTAGTTTTATTAGTGGTAACTTTCCTGAATCAATAACTTTTCTAATGAATATAAAATCCTTGGTGCCTTGCAGTCCAAATTCATGCAATTGGATCGCTTGTTGTAATCAAGCACTGGCATTAACTTTCTGGTGTGATAAAATAAGTGTTTTGTAATTTAGTCATCAACTGCTTCTGGCATTTCAACTCTTTGTTGGCATATAAAGCAGAAACTTCTCCTTCAGTGAAAAAGTAATTTATTGACTTTTTTTCTTCCTAGCACCTTGGATGAACAAGGTATTGGTCTTGCAAGTGTTTCTATTCAAATATTACTGGGTAAAAGTCGGCTCATTCCAACCTTAAAAATTGACATTCAGTCCAGATCAATAGGCTTTTTATACACTTTACTCTTGAAAAGGAAATGATCCACATATTTTGTACTAAATATGTCTAATTTCAATCTTTATACTGTGTAATTGTTCTGTATAATCAAGCCTAACTGCTAGTCTTACACATTGGACTTAAATGCCTGCCACCTACCACCTATCACATGGCAGGTGACAATACTTGAAGATGTTGGGTTGTCTATAAACATAATAATTAAAATTTATTTGTTACCTGGAGTTGTAAAACATTACTAATACCTAAATCAATCATGTTTGCTAATGTTCTACAGAAATTACATTTAAAAATCCCACTCATTTATGAGGAGACTTCAAAAAGTTTGTGGAAAACCCCACTCCATTTCCTCCAAGACAGACTTCCTTTTGTTTTTCTGGTAGCGTATGGTAATTTCAACATCTTTCATGAATGCCATAATTCAATTTCATTTTTCTACACCATTCTGAAGCCCCCTCATGTACGTGTGTTAGCGTGGGTTGGGTAGAGACACTCATATGTGTATAAGAAAGAGTTTTACATAAAGGAGCAATTGTATATTGAGAAATCATCTTTCAACCCAGTACAGATCAACTCCCTAAGTTTGACATTCGCCCGTATGTCCATTGTCAATCTATAAATCCCTCCTCAGACTCACAAACACATGAGATGATGCCGAATGCAGGAAGATCATAGGCCAGTGGTTAGAAAGTCTCATATTTACACTGGCAGCGAAAGCATGTCAGTGCTGCCAGGGGTCTCCATATCGCTCCTCCAACCCCATCTCTAGCGTAGCTTCATGTGTCATGTCATCAGGAATGGTTCCCCGGGAATGATAGTGTGTCCCATCTCCAGTGAGCTGCATGGTCACTTCTGACTCTGGCTAGCTACAGAAGAAAAAGTACCGTGAGGCAATGGTCAAACAAATATCCACTCTCCATCTTTATGATTTGTTCCTCTAGTGCCCTACCCCCAAGGCACCATAAGGTTTAGTCAGGGTATACTAGAGAAACAAATTCAGAGACACTCATATGTGTATTAAAAATTTATATAAAAGAGCAATTGTATATTGGAAAACATTCCAGCCCCGTGTAGACCAAGTCCATAAGACTGATACCTATCTATAAAATTCTCTTCAGATTCACTAAACACATGCAATGATACTGAATGCAGGAAGATCTCAGGCTAGTGGGGAGGAAGTCTTGGGGGAGCTCCATGTGTCCTGTCCTTCTCATAGCATTGATTATAGATCCAAGTAAAATGAAATCCTTGACAATTTCCATCTTCTATCCATGATATTGTCTAACATTCTCATTTAATGATTTTTAAAAATTTACATTGAGTTGTAATGCATACTAAAGCCTATAGTCCTTTATCTTCTTCAATTTACCCTTGTTTTCAGCAAGAAAGGTTGTGTTATCTGTATATTTCCTAAAGGTCATTAGTGAGTGTTCCTCTAACCCTGTTGCCCCACTCTTCTTTATATAATCCAGCTTTTTGGACTATTCGCTTAGCATACATGTACAGATATAAAATAATATATCATTTTTCAAATAGCCACCAATTTGCCTCTATAGAGTACTTTAAATAAAGAAAAAAATAGTAGTAATAGTAAGTAGTTCTTTATTAAAATGTCCTATGACAAGCTATTAAAGTTGAAATGGGTTGGAAGGAAAAAGAAAAAAAAATGAAATGGGTAAATACAGTTTCAGTTGTAGCTTTAAAGAAAGATTTATTTCATGGAACTGACTCACATGATGGGCACAGGTTCTGGGCTGTGAAACTGACAAGTCTAAAACTGGCTTGGCAACTAAATTAGCAACAGGTTTCCATCCCAACATCTCTAAGTCAGATGACAGAACGAATGCAGGGAGAAGCGTGCTACCAAAATATCTGTTGATAGTATGGAGACAGAACACATTCTAGGGCAATCAGATTCACACTTTGTACATTCCACATTATATTACTTAAAAGTTGATAAATATTTATTTTTTAAAGACAATTTCAATATTTTTTAAAATTCTTTCCCCTTAATCATTAGACCCAACTTCAGAATAGAAGATATGGCAGCTATAGCAACATGTGGTGAAGAAACCAAAAGGGACCCAGCTGTGAGAAAGACCAATATTCAGGGTCTTAAAAGCTTCTTAAAACAAGTGGCCATGTAAGTGAGGTGCCAGCTAAATCCGGATGAAAGAAGCACA
>PVJH01028688.1:0-27017 GCA_004026705.1 Nesogale talazaci
ACCAGACACACGCCCCCCACCTGCACCAGACACACCCCCCCCACCTGCATCAGACACAGGCCCTCCACCTGCACCACACACACGCCCTCCACATGCATCAGACACCTCCGAGCAGTCAGGCTGGCAGTGCACATTCAACCCAAGTCTTCCCACAAGGGAGGGCAGCTGGAAGGGTGCCTGACAAAAGGCTATACCCCAAATCGCCATGCCACCTAGCCCCAGGCAGGCCTCACAAAGGAATAGAATGCCCAAAGAAGGCCTGGTCCCCAGGATTCCAGCTCGAGCGGGGGGCGGCCAAGAGGACCTAGTTAACAAAAGCAAACCCAGTCTCCTCACAGCTGCACTTTCCTCCTCTCTGCCCTCAAGTGGACGCCCCATCGCAGGGACTGATCCTAGACAGGGAAGGACGGCCCTGGTGGCTCCTGTGGCTGCAGCTCTTCCTGGGAGCGGAAGGGCATCTTGCTCCCACTCTCTGAGCAAGAGAAAACTCTTGCCCCAATCCATGGTCATGGAGTCCATTGCCACGCACAGTGAGGTTGCAGGACAGAGGAGAACTGGCCTCTTGGCTTTCTGAGAACGCCACTTGTTCTGGGGACACACAGCCGCATCTTTCTTCTAAGAGCAGCTGCTGGGAAGCCCCACGCTTAGCCTGCTGCACCCCCAGGGCACGGATATACTAAGCCATCAGTAACGTGCAGTGAGAGCTAAACACAATGGGGAAGCCAGCAGAAAAGCAGTTCTAGGGCACCGCTTCCTGAAGAGCCAGGGCCCCCTCCCAGTGTCCACTCCCTCTCCTCAGGCACCAGGAAGGCCCCGTCTGCTCACCGCACCTTTCTTGCGCGTGTCTGCTCTGATGGCCAGGCAGACCCAATGCTCACTCTGCGCAGTGAGTTGCAGTCTTTGTAGCAGGTCTTGGACCTCGACGTCCCTGTTGGGGCAGATGACGAAGAAGGCATCTCCAGGTTGGTAGGAAAAGGTCGTTTTCTAGGGAAGAGCCCAAAGGGGAGAAGAGGACCAGAGTCGACCATGAGGAAGCACTGGGACCAAATTGCACACAACCCCAGGAGCTCCCTGGCCAGTCCATGGCACCTGTGCCCTCCCTGAGCAATGTTCCTGCCACCCAGCAAGTGTCTTTCCTGCATACAGGATGCCAGGAGTGGCCCAACCACTGTATAGACAATCGATGTGCCGAGGAGCCAGGTCCACTCTCAGCACCCTCTCCACCTGCCCAGTCCTTTTGCGTGTCCTCTGGGGCCCAGGGAGTGGGGCGGGGTGGGCGGGTGGAGGTTGGGGTGGTCGCCTTCCCTAGGCATGACCTACTGAGATGTCCAGCTCTAGCAGCAAAGCCGTCTTCACAGCCTCGTTGGAGGTGAGCTGAGCTGCCCTCGTGATGGGGACTCGAACCGCCCCATCCACGGACGTCACCGGCACAGGGCTCGCTTCCTAACAAGGAGGCAGCACGTGTCACCAGGCAGCCCTCCACGGGCAGGACATGGTGGCAGTGTGGCCCTCAAGGAAGAGATGAGCACCACGGCCAGCTGCTGGCACACCAGCCCCCACTGCCAACGCAGGGGGCTGAAAGGCACGTCTATCCAGCAAGCGGTCAGGTGCGACGTGGCAGGTCTGTGGGCCCCACAGTCTCAGTCACCACTACAAGACATGGGTGCAGTGCCAAGACGTCGACAGCATGCAGCCACACGCACAGTAATGCCGACAGGACATCTATCGGTCCAGGGAGGGGACAGGGAGTGATCAAACTTCAGACACAGATAAATGATTCACCCTAGGTTCACACATGCATCAGTGTCCGCAGAAGGGACAAGAACTAGAGGTGCCAACTTCCACCACCAGCCGCTCAGGCTAACAGAACGCCGAGTCATAGTGGGCACAGCTTACTGGTCAGATGGGGGGGGGGGGTGGCGCGGGGAGAGAGCAGGTCAACAAGACAACGGCCCTCGGTCACCCTTCAGGTCTGGACTGAATTCACCCCATGTTAGCCATTCCATGGACAAAGCCGGAGTGGAAACAGGAGGTGTGGGAGGAAATGGGATAGGCAGGAACACTGAGGGCAGTAACTATTAAATGGAAAAGTGAGGTCTGCTCGGTGTACCTGCACTGAAGTCACAACCAAACACTTAAAAACACACGTACTGACAGAACCTGGCAGGGAGCCACTTCAGGCCGAATACGGCGGTCTGAAGTCCACAGTGACAAACACAAGGCTAGTGCCCATAGCAAGCTACATGACAGACTACATCTGCTTACCTGGCCAGGTGACTCCTTCAGACACACCTGCAAATACTCAGGGGGTGGGGCTGGGATGCTGAGCGTGGCTTGTGACAGTGGAGGCCCAGAGTGGGTGAGGGAGGGCTCAGGCACACTGTCCAGGGTGCTGGTCTGACCACCACGCCCAGTATCTGGTTCTGAAGTCCGAGGCCCATTTCCTCCATTCTCGTCCAGCCGCAGGCCCTGGATCTGTGTCTCAAGGGAGACAGGTCCTGGTGTCACAGGGAAGATCAAGGGGGTGCTGGGAGCCCCCGCAGAGACTTCACTCCCGTCTGTCTTCCCTCGGCTGGACGCAAAGTGCTTCATAAGGGCGGCCCAGAGCCCTTCAATCCACGGCTCTACCACAAGCTCCAGACTGGATAGCACAGACAGACAGACAGACAGACAGACATGGGATCAGTCACCTCTGTCCCCATCTCAGTGTGACTGTTGTAACACAATCTAGGTGTGGTTCCTGTAAGATAGACACAGCTAGGACCAGCCACCTACATTTGAAGAGTCACACTGAGAGGGGCACTTGGGTAACTGCTTCCTATTACGTCTTCATATTACAACAGTCACACTGGGATGGAAAACTTGATGACCTCCAGTTGTGTGTGACTATTAGAAGCACCACATTGAGATGAGGATGTGGTGACTGAACTTGGCTCTGAGATGGGGATGGAGGTGACTGATCAGTCACACTGAGAGGGGGGCCTACGTGACTGATCCCGGGGAAGTGGAGGGCTTGGGAGGAGAATGACTGGAGTACCCAAACAGACTCATCGTGGACACCATCTCAGTGCTATACCACAGCCAGCCTGGGGGCCAACAGGTGAGGTTCATGCAGAGCATCAAACACAATGTCAAGCACGAGTCTTACATCACATGAGATGCTGTACAACAATGGCGCTTTAAGGGTCGCATAGGATGGTGTCAACATAATCGTCAGAGGCTATGCGACACATCACAGTCATTTAAGGGTCTTGTAAGATGCCTTAACAGAAGGCCATCTAGTGGTCTCGTAGGATGTCATACACCTAAGGGTTATAGAATAGTCATATACGGATCAAGTTGCATGTTGTCAGCCCAAGGATCAGAACAGAAGCCATGGGGGTGGCAGGTGGGAGGGCTGGACAGGGGCTGTGGTGCACGCCACGTCCACAAGGGTAGCACACGTGCTTTGTTGAGTCTCACCGGGGTCTGAAGGACTGGCACTTACCCTACACAGTCGTCTGCATGCCCAGTCTCGTAGAAATGCCGGGCTCCGAGTTCTTGTAGTCGCTTATCTATGATTTTCCCCCCGTTGCAGAAGTAGGTGTATTCAGAGTTTCCCAGACCTGAACAGCCAAACATGACATGGCACATTAGCCCTCTGACACGAGGACTGTACTCCAACACACCACTGCCATGCAGTCAATGCGACCCACAGCAGCCCTGCCGGACAGAGGAGGACTGGCCCTGTGGTTTTTCCATGGCAGAAGCCAGTATATTCTGAGTCTCCCAGACCTCAACAGCCAACACATGACACAGCAGTGGCCTTCAGACACAAGGCAGCAGTGAACAGGTAAAAGACCATTCTCTGCTGTTACTGAAGGAGGAGTATCATCGTGTCATAATTTAACAATGTTGCTTGTTAAATACTACATAAAGACAATCCCTTCTGTTTTATGAAAGTATTCAATGTGCACAAACGAAACAGTTTTGACCACAACTGAGATAAGTATCCTCAGCCCCAGAAGCTGTGTGTGCAAACACAGGCATCTGGCAAAGCAGAAAGACTCACAGGCAGGCAGAGCGTGCGGTGGGGTGGGTTCAGGCTCAGTGGCCCTGCACAGGTTCTAGACTGTCAATCTCCCCAGGGCAGGCAGCCTTCTCTGCCTCCTTCGGGCTGGATGGTGGACTTGAACCTCAGCCCTCCAGGTTAGCAGCCAAAGGCCTAACCAACTGCACTCTCAAAGTGCCACTCTGCAGCTCCTGTGTGTGGGCCCCACCCCACCACAGCCTGATGCCTGTCCCTATCTGTGTGGCTTCTGAGTCACCACGGCAGGGGACATTAACATCCTGAGATTCCGCCACTATAATCATACTCTGTGGGGTTTGAGGCAAGGCCCACCCAGACATAAGTTTCTTAGTCACCCACAGGCTGCTAAGCACAAGGTCAGAGGTTCAAGCCACTCCGCAAGAGCTAGCTACAAACACCTTACAAACCATGCATTGGTTCTCTCTCCATTGGCAGACCCAATGCCATGACAGTGGGTCGAGCATAATTGTTAAGGTTTAAAGATGTACTTAAGGGGGCATGGTTTCTAAGAGCCTACAGACAGCAGGGATTAAGGAGTTTGTCCAGGAACTTTGGAAGGCCCTCAGTGTCTAACAGACAGACAACCGAGCCCTGCAGACCTGGTGGTTTGGCCTTGAGCAGCAGAGCAGGCCCTTTCCTTACCCAGCAGTCCATACCACAGGTGAGCCAGGAAGTCGGCGCATAGCGTCCTGTCTTGGATCTTCTTCACAAAGGGACGGGCTGTGTCAGGTGGGTCCCCAGTGCCCGTGGTGGAGACTACCATCACCAGGGGTGCCGTCTCGGTTTTCAGGTCATACTACAAACATGAGGGAGGACAGGTGTCAGCAGAACCCACGTCTGTGGGCATGATGGACTGGCATGTGTGCCGCACAATGGCACAGACCCAACAGGGAAGATGACTACCAAGCAGGAAAGCCGGGAACTGCCCCCAGGGTACCTGGACAGCTGTGCTTGTGGGTGACCTTGTGATGAGCAAAGCAACACCTCACTGAGCCTGCCCCAGGCCCCTGGCCCTCCATGTGTGCATGTGTCTGCCCTGTCCCCCAGGGCACTTCCTGTGTGCAAGTCCCTGGCCCTGGTGTATCCCAGGCCACGTGTGTGTGTGTGTGTGTGTGTGTGCACGCGCGCCTGGCCTTGAGCACAAGGTAGCAGAGCACGAGACTCCCTGAGCTGCGGTCAGCCTGCTCCTCTGACCTCGTCGAGGGCAGGGGCAATGAAGACTGGAGCCAGGCACAAGCCATAGCCAGCTAATCACAGTGCTGCAAGCAACCAGTCTGCTTGTTGGCTACAAACGCAGGTTTTCCATCAACGCCTCCAGGACAGCCACAAGTTCAGGCTCTGCACCAAGCTCCCCCACTGCCAACATGGGATTGGCATGGAGTTCTCCGGTTAACTCAGGACACTGGCCCTAGCTCAGGAGTCCCAGCATCCCAAACTCCTCCTTTGGGTTCACAGAACCCACTGAGAGTGCTGGACTCTTTCATTGCAAGAAACACGGTAAAATAAGTATGCCACTTCAGAAAGGGGCCCTTACACCAGCGGCTCTCAACTTGTGGGTCACGACCCCCAAAGGGATCAAAGGACCATTTCACAGAGGTGGCCAGACTCATAACAGTAGCAAAATGGCAGTGATTTTATGGCCAAAATAATTTTATGGGTGGGGCCCCCACACCTTGAGGAAATATATGAAAGGGTCCCGCATGAGGAAGGTTGAAAACCACTGCCCCGCGCTGGCATCACTCAGAAAAGACCCCCTACGCAGGCGGCCGTGGCACCGCCTCAGCTGGGGCACACGACGACTTCCATGCCGGCGGGGAATCTGAGCGACCAAAGGCAGGGATCCCGTGGGGGAGCGCGTCCCCAGAGTCTAACGCGCGTTCAGCACAACAGCCAGCGTCCCCGCCCCACTTCCCTTCTGCCCGCCCGCCCGCAGCTCCAGCAGAGTCGCGGCCCTGGGGGCGCCCACCTTGTCCAACTCGCTCACGCAGTGAAGGTCTGCGGAGAAGCCGCGCGCGGCCGCCTGCGCCCCGATCTCCTCGGCGATGGCTTTCGCCTGCCCTTGCTGCGTGGCGTACAGGAGCAGGAACCTCCGCGAGCCCCCGTGGCACATGGCGCCCCTGGAAGGAGCAAAACAAACGCGGCAGCGGGACGCGGCCTGAGCACAAGGTAGCAGACAGGCTCAGCTCAGTGCTCTCTCGCGCTGCTGGCCAAGCACACGCAGCTCGCCGCGCACTGCAGGCACGCGGGGCGGCGAGCGGGGGTGTCACTGCACGCTAGCAGTTCCAGCACCCCGACTTTCGGAGGGAGGACGCGGGGCAGGAAGAGCGGACGGCCACGCCACGCGGTGGGTGGGCGGGGACTGGGCAGAGAAGCCCCAGCCCCGCCCCTGCCCCTGCCCCACGAGGGCCTGTCCGCTCACCTGCCAACCAAGCTGCACTGGCGGATCACCAGCAGCAAGCACACCGACACTGAGCGTGTGGCGGCGGCGCGCACACTCGCTGCCCAGCCAATAGAAAGCTCGACCGGGACCGGATGGGAGCCGAAACCAATCACAGTGCTCCGAGTGTGGGGCGGTGCCAGGACGACTTCCTGTTGCGCATGCCCAGTTGCTCGCGGCTGCAGCCGCATTCTGGCGGCCTCACGGACGGCTCCATTCCTTGTGCGGGCTGCAAAGGTGTGGGAAGCCGTGCAGGTACCACGGGGCTCACCGTGGGGCCGCTGCATCACGGGCTTGGACGTACGGGGTCCGTTTGGTTCCAGGCACCCGGGGTGCGGGGCCTCGCGATCCCAAAGCAGTGGGTTTGGACTCCTCCCGTCCCCAGGGAGGCATGGATTTGGTACCGCTGCCGTAGGGTCGTGGGGCTCCATTCCCAGGAAAGGTTGGGCTCGGGGACTCTGAGAGAAGGTATGTGGGTCGGCCCGTTTCCAGAAATGGTGGGTTGGGGTGTAGAAGAGCTCGCATCTTTAGCACCCTGTTTGCAAAGGACTGTGGACGGCAGTAGCAGCCCCACACGGGTTGTCAACGGATGGGTTCTTCTGATCACTAAGCAAGGGCTAGATAATCTTGTCCTCATGTGGAGAGGTGAGCTTTGCCTCTCCTCTGGCCCAGGACAGGGGCAGTCCTCCAAGTGTCTCATGGCCAGAGACCCGGCAGGGCAGGGCAACGGATACCCCTCAGCACCATCTTAACCTTGTATTTGGTTTTACCTCATGTCTGCAGAAGCTGTAACTCTCAGAGCATACAGCCTCAGCTTTCTCCCAACCGAGGCTGGTGGGCTCGGTCCGGACCCAGCAGCACCCCATGCCCGGGCCCGCCATTTCCATGCTGGATATTCCCACTCCCCCAGGGAGACACCTGGGGCCCTTGTGTCCACCTGCACTGGTGGGACCTTATTGAGTGCATCTGCTTTCAATGAGACGCAGTCCTCCCTCCCCTTGACCTTTAGGGGTGCCATCAGGAGGGAGTCCCAGTGCAGCAGGTTCTCAGACAGGATCAAGGGGCAAACCCCCAGCTTTTGAGAGGACCCTGGGGGGTGGGGGGAGGGATTAATGTCATGAACTCAGTGGGGCTGGCCATCCTCAAGCAGTGACCGGGTTGGGATCAGCTGAGCAGCCACTGACTGGATGACCTGCTCTGGGCCCCAGCAGTGACTCTCGTCTTGCTGGAGTGCCCACCAATCAAGGTCGCCCCCTGTGCGTCCCTCCTGACTTATGATGAGACACACTGAAGGTGGATGGGCCTGGCCCACCATGTGTGGGATCCACCTAGACTCCCAGGAATCCCCGGCGTCACCTCATACCCCGCCTGCTGGGCACTCTGCTGACCGCGGCCTCTTTACAGTACCACTCGGGAGGGGGTACAGGTCACCAAGCCAAAGCCAGACACCCCCTGAGTCTGATACCTAGGCACCCTGGGTGGGGGTAAGAGGCTGTATGTCTAGGGAGCTCAGCCCTTGACTTCCCCTCCTGGTATGTGCTCAGCTTTGTGGGTGGTCAGTGCTTGCACATTGGCCCAGTGTGTGCCACTTGCTCCGGGGAGTGGCAGGTATTACGATAAACATCAGGGCTCGAGGGTATGAGCCCCTTCCTTGTCTGACCTCAGAGGGGCTTTTCGTAGCCACCTTTCATTCTGGAGTGCAGCTCAGGCATACAGGCAACTACGTTAGGCTGCTAACCCCAGCGTCCTCAGTTTGAAACCACCGCCTGCTCTGGGAGAAAGACAAGGCTGAGTTCTCCGGCTGAGT
The DNA here is from genome assembly GCA_004026705.1 of Nesogale talazaci. Taxonomy (NCBI): domain Eukaryota; kingdom Metazoa; phylum Chordata; class Mammalia; order Afrosoricida; family Tenrecidae; genus Nesogale; species Nesogale talazaci. The sequence continues at coordinate 8,314 of PVJH01028688.1, forward strand.
TAGGCCTTGTCTGTAGCCAGGGAGGGAGGACTTCCGTGTCAGGATCCTGCTCTCATAGTGTGTTGACTCCACTCCTTGGTTTTACCCACTGCAGCTCCAGACGGGGAGGCTGCCGAACGACATGGCTCTAGTTGCCCTGCGGAGAGGCCTGAGTTGGGGGTGTCTCACTGCTGTGACGAGCCGGCCATTGAGTGCTGCCCCTGAGGCCGCCAGGAGGCGGTGTCTGTGCTGGAGGGGCTCCTTCAGGGCCCGGACCTTCCATGCGGAGCAGGGAAACACATCTCAGCCTGCCAGCTGGCCAGTGGCCCCCAATGGGCCCGAAACCACTGCAGAGCAGCAGAAGGGCCTCGGGACCTGGGAAGTGGAGCTGAACCCCGAGCTGGAGCTGCCATCCAGTGCCCCAGGGGCTCTGCAGCACATCGGGGAGGACCCTGCCCTGGAGGCTCCCCACCTGACCAATGCTGAGCTGCTGAGGGCGCTGCAAGCCCAGGCTCGGCTTGGGGCAGACCTTCCGAGGGGCATGTTGGGCGCCCTGGTGGCTGAGTGTCAGCGCCGACTCCGGCAGAGGGCCTTGGCAGCCCGCGAGCTGTGCATGCTGGGGGAGAGCCTGGCTGCACTGCTGGGCACTGGGCATGCCCTGCTCCAGCAGATTGGAGAACAGTTGCAAGCTGCGGAGCTGGCCGAACTCGGCCTGGAGGATGTGGTGGCTATCTACGGGCTCCTGCAGGCATGTCCTGACCTCGTGGACCAGCACCCGGCGCTCCTGGGCCGACTGAACACCTACATGATTTCTGCTGTCCCCCGCCTCAGCCCACAGGCCCTCAGCCGGCTGCTCGGGGCCCTGGTGGCGCTGGACCAGGCGCAGGCACTGCCCCTGGTGATCAGGCTGGGCCGGCACGCTGTCAGGCACATCCCGCGCTTCACTGGCCAGGAGCTGGGTCTCGTGTTGGAGGCCTTCACCCACTTCGGCCACCACGACCGGTTTCTCACGCAGGCCCTGGAGCAGCACGTGGCTAGGTGGCGGCTGGCGCTGAGCCCTGAAGTGCTCTGCAGGGTCACCGAGTACTGTGGCCGGAAGCACATCCTGTCTGAGCCCGTGCTGGCCGCCGCAGCAGAGAGCTTTGTGTGCCAGGCGGACAGGCTCTCTCCTCACCAGGTAGCCTCACTGCTGGCACCCTTGGGCCAGCTCAACTACTCTCCCTCCAACGCCCCCGCCTTGTTCGGGAAGCTGGAGAGCACCCTTCAGGAGCGTTTCCGTGACTTCCCGCCCAGGACTCTGCTGGGCCTCCTCCACTCCTGCTCGCTGACCGGCCGACACCCCGTCAACTTCATGGCCCAGATATTCAGCCCCTATTTCCTCCAGCAGCTGCAGGGTGAGGGGACGATGAAGCGGAAACACCTCTCACAGGGGCCCTGCCTGGGGCAGGTGCTGCTGTGAGTCTCAGGGCCTGAGATGGAAGGACACACGGGCCCCCACAGTCCCCACTGAGGCCCTGAGATGGCAGCGCCACCAAGCTCGGCTCTCCAAACTCAGACCGCCCACCCCCTGCCCTTCACTCCGCCACCCCTCAGCATCATGCACAGGGTGGGCTTTTCTGCCCCGAGTGGCCTGTGTGGGCTTGAATTGTGAGCCTCCTGGGCAGCGGTGCGACCCAAAGGAGGCGAGGTGCTGTGCTGGGTGAGGCGATGGACTTGCACCCACGCTATCACCGGTGCCTCAGAAACCCAGCCCCCTGGTGGGGGAGAGCCAGCTGTTGGATCCTCCTGGAGGGGTTGCAGCCTTGCCCTGGAACCTCCCGGTGGGCGGCATTTCCCAAGATACACTGGCCAGGGCCCAGCAGAGCCACGTGGGAAGTGAGAACTGCCGGCATTACGGCCACAGGGAGGTGGGGGGGGGGGGGGGGGGGGGGGGGGGGGGGGGGGGATGGCGCGAATGGGTGCCGCCCGGCCCCTGTGACTGGAGCTCTTGTTTCAGGGACAGAATCCCGCTTGGACAGGCTGAGCCTGGCTCAGCTCACCCAGCTCTTCCTCAGCGCCGTCTTGGAGTGCCCCTTCTACAAGGTAAGGGGGCATCTCCCCGGGTCCCTGGAGTCTCTGACCCCACCCCCTCCTGAGCTAGCTCAATGTTGTTGGCCACCCTGTGGGTGCCAACCCATGACCCTGGAGGGCCGAGTAGCACTGCCTCCGGCTGGGAGGTACCTTCTACACCTCCAGGACGCCTGCTCCTTGAGAACGTGGCTCCCGTTCTCAGTGAGGGGTCAGCGAACGGTCGCTGGGGCTCTGTCATCCTAGCCTGGCTTGGCGACCTGGCCCAGTCGACTATGATGCTAATGTTGTTCATGGGCTGGCGAGCACACGATGGAGCGGAACACACCCATCCTCGCAGGCATTGTTCTGCTGGAGCCCAGTGTTAGAGCCACTGTCAGACACCCTGTGAGGGCTCTCTCTGTCATCAGGCAAGATGTCCTTCCCCAGGGACTGGTCTCCAGACAGCATGTCCAGAGGATGCGAGCGCCGCTCCCAGGCACACACTGGCCCTCTCCGTGCAGCCTGGCTCTCATCAGGCCGCTCCCAGGACTCCCCATCCCCAGCCAAGCCCAGCAGCAAAGGCCTCCCTTCTGGTAACAGGCGAGCGTGAGCCAGCCAGGGCCCACCGAGCACATATCTGGCCCACCCTGGACATGGAGCTTTTCCTGCCTGCTGGGACTGGCCTTTCCGCGTCTAGCCCCCTGTGGTCCCGTGGATGCCGCTTCCCCGGAACCCTGCAGCACAGGGTGGGGTGGTCCCTGCAGTCTCTGAGGCTGTGACTCTGTACAGGAGTCGGGGCCACGTCTCTCCCCTGAGGAGCACCTGCTGGCTTCCTCACCCTTTCTGCCACCAGTGCTCAGCGTTCCACGCATGTGCTGACAAGACTTGACTTGACACCTGCCAGGGATCAGAAAGGGTGTCGCCAGGCTTGGTCTTGGCCCTTCTTTCCTCACTCTGAGTCCCATTTCAGAACCTCGATGGGAAGGAACATTGGGGGCGTGTGGGCTGCACATGTGAGGTGAGCAGTTCGAACCCACTCACTGCTTCCTGGGAGGATGGCGATCTCTACTCCCGTCAGCATCCACCGTCTCACAAACCCCCGGGTCGCTCTTCCCGGTCCTGTGAGGAGCCACCAAGTGGATGGATGGCTGCCAAGGAAGACCCTTCCTGGGTACCCGGTAACTGCAGGGTGGGTGGGAGGAGGGGTCACACGGGACCTGTTGCCTGATGAGCGCCCCCGCCCACAGCGGCCCCGGGGACAGCGCTCTGCGTAGGGCGAAGGAGCAGGTGAAGACCAAGGACTGCAGCCTTCAGCTTGGAGCACGCCTCTGCGAAGAAGACCAGCCGCTCACAACTGGAGCAAGGGGGGAGAGTGAGGTCGCTAGTTCGTCGTGGGTCCACAGTTAGCGCTCACGGGAGCTGCAGCAAGAGACCCAAAGAGCTGAATTAAGTAAATCTGCCGTGTACCATCTCTGTATTTGGAAGCCAGCGAGGTCATCAGTTTGCCACTGGGTTGGTGTTCTCATTGCTCCGACTGGACGTGTCCTGGTGCACAAGAGCCCCGGGCTCTTACCCCACTGGCCGTGGCAACAGACCGCCAGGCCCCCAGTGGCTGGTGGCCCCTTCCACACACGCTGAAGAGGTGCCCCACATGGTCTTTCCCAGGGAGAGGGCCAGCCCAGGGCCCTGCTGTGCAGTGGTGTGTGGCCCCTCATCCTCTCCTCGGGGACTGATCCCTCTACCTGACTTTGTCCCCACCATTTGCAGGGTCCCAAACTGCTTCCTAAATACCAGGTGAAGTCCTTCCTCACCCCGTGCTGCTCGCTGGAGACTCCCATGGACTTCTCCCTCTACAAGACGGTGATGGCTGGGCTGATCGACCTGCTCGGAGCGAGGCACTATTTCGCCTCAAAGGTGCTGACGCGCTATGGCTACACCATCGGTAGGTCCAAGGGCAGGGGCGCAGTGGCTGCACCGTCAGGGAGGGGGTTCTGGCTATACCATTGGTAGGTAAGGGCCCGTAACTATGCCATACGTGTGTCTGGGGCACGGAGCAGGAACTATACCTACGACATTGGTAGTTCTGGACCCCTATGGCTTCAAAATGGGTAGGTTGGACCCAGGGCGGGGGTGGGGGGTGGTCTGCTGTCCATTCAGCACCAGTGTGGGGTGGGGTTGCCCAGATGTGACCATGTGTCTTCTAAAGGCAAGTGGGAGCCGCAGTGCGGAGATCCAGGTGGGGATGTTGGGGGGACAGGTAGGTTGGGAAACCCCACTGTGCTCAGGTCAGCAGACCGTCCCCAGGTGCTCTCAGCATGTGAGCTTGCCGGCCTCAGAGACCCAGGGTCCAGGACAGCAGCAAACCACTCTGTGCACAACAGAACAAGACCCCACCCCATCCTGACCATCGTTGTCATGGCGCGACGATGGGTCTCTGTGTCAATACATCTTGTCCAAAACCATGGGATCTCGCCTCTGAGGTGCACTGTTTCTATTCCTTCAAAAATGATCTGCCCTAGCAGTTCTCTGGAGCACTGTGCCAGCAGCCTGCATCACATGCACAGTTCGCTGGCTATCTTCATGGTTCACGTGGCTCGAGTTAGGTGCACCTTAGTCCACAGAGTGGCACCCTGCCTGTGGGACTCTGCGAGGCTGTGTGCAGCAGTCACCCAGCGCAACACACCACATGGCCTTGGTGCTCAATGCTCAGTGTTGCTTCCGGAGCATTGTCCGGGCCGACAAGACAAAGCACTGAGTATGTTGCCCTCCGCTGAGTACTCGTGAGACCTCGGTCTTCCCTGCTCTTTGAGCACTTCTGAGCACCTGGGTCTCTGCTCCGCTGAGTTGTCCAGATGGCTGTAGTCTTGATCTTCATCAGCAAGTGTTTCAAATCCTTGCTCCGCAAGCAAGACCGTGTCACCTGCGTGTCTCAGGTGGTTCTGCGTCTTTCTCAGCAGGGCCCTTGCTATCATGACTCAGGGCTGTGCCACCCACCAGTGTCCCCTCTCGGGTCATGTTCCAGGTTCTAGGCAGGGAATGTTTGTGTGTATGTGAGATGGGCGGGGGGGGGGGGGGGGGGGGGGGGGGGGGGGGGGGGGGGGGGGGGGGGGGGGGGGGGGGGGGGACGGGAAGAGGGGCAGGCAGGAGAGGAGGGACACTGCAGCGTCCAGGGCTCAGCCTCCCAGTGTGTGACAGGCCAGTGCTCCCGCCACTCTGCACCCCCTCCTGTTAAATCAACCCATTGTCATTGGCCCCGCCAGCCAGAGGAGTACTGGTCCCAGGCTCTCCGAAGTTGTCGGTCAGTGTGTCTCAATTGAGTGACACCCACCCCCAGGGGTACTGGCACGATCCAGGTTGCTGCAGAAGTAGATGCTCTGCTCTGTCCTGCATGAGGGGCTGTAAGTTGTTCTTTGCAGGGGACACCAGGTAGTTTTATTTCTGAATTGAGCTGTAGGCCAAGTAAGTGTGGGAGTCTGTGCAGTGGATCTGTTGGAGCAGAGGTTCCATCTTTCTCCCATGGGGCTGCTGGTGGATTTGAACTGCTGGCCTCCGTGCCCCAGGGCTCTTCTCTACAAAGGACTGCAGGTCAGGGTGCAGGTGGTGCCCCCACGTGGACCAGACGCCCCGGGATGAGCTTCTTGGGAGGCTTAGACATTGCTTAGGTCCGCATTTCTCAACCCTTCGGTCTCAACCCTTTTGGGAGTGAAACGACTCTTTTACAGGAGTCACCCACTTCAGTAGCAAAATGACAGTGATGAAGTAGCAGCAGAAGTAACGTTATGGTTGGAGATCAACACAACATGAGGAGCTGTCAGAAAGGGTCACGGCATGAGGAAGGCTGAGAACCGCTGGCTTGGGTGTTTGGGAAGGGTGGGGATTGCTCTGAGGGGCCGCCCTCCCAGAAGGGAGGCTGCAAGTCCTGGGCCAGCAAGACGGCTGTCCCACGAGCCCCCTCTCCCCTCACAGATGTGGAGATCAAAGTCGACGAGGAGGGCTTTGTGCTGCCCAGCTCCGCGGCTGAGGACGTCCACAAAAGGTAGGGGCTGGCCTTTTCTCTGGAAAAGAGACCAAGATGGATCTGGAAATTCACCTGTTTTTCAGCATTCAAGTTTTGGGAATGTCTTGCTGTATTTTATACATACCAGTATTACTTGGGTACATTTTTGTAGCAGCTTAAAGAATATAGAGATTAACACCTGTACGATTTGCTTGGCAACAGAAATAACCAAATTCCAGAAACCAGCCTAGTTTCTTGTATATTTTGATTGTTTTTACAGGTTTCCCCTTTGATTGTTGTTTCAGAATGGCCCTGTGCATCAATGGTCCCAAAAGGTTTTGTTTTAATAGCAAACACCTGCTGGGAAAAGAAGCCATGAAGCAGCGGCACCTGCGGCTGCTTGGCTATGAGGTCGTGCAGGTATGGGCTTGCCCTTCATGTGCCTCACTTTCCAAAAGCAGGTCCCTCTTTCAGGCTAAGGGCATCCCTGGCCCTGGACAGCCAGTCAGCTGTTCTTCTCCCCGCATGGCCGGCCTCAGCCATGTGCCTGCTGTGCGTTCAGAATATGCACTGGTGGCTTATTCTGAAGCACAGAGTTTGACCAGAGGCCTGGCCACTCTCCCCGCCCATGCGCCCCTGACGGTCAGCAGTACCCAGAAATCACCAAGCCTCTGACCACACACAGGACAGTACCTAACCACCAGCTGAGCGCCCCCCCACCCCCACCCCCAGCCAGATACATACCTCCTCTGCCAGGCCCACACCCGCTGCACACCGCACTTGCTCCTCCCCCAGCACTCGCCCAGAGCTGCCTCCCGGCACTGCTACCTGTGCCCGGGTTGTCCAAAGGTGCTTCCAAAGCTCATGGGAAAATGGGATTAACAACTACGGCACAGCTGTACATGTCTTTGAAGCCTTCTGGGATGTATTATTGCAAATTCCTGGAGGATGTGCTTGCAGGCATTCATCCTCCGACCCCAAGCCCTTGCTGGGCTGAGCGCTGTGCCCTCAGAACCTTGCAGGCCGTCTGGGAAGTGGGAAGAAGGCTGTGCCCAGACTGACTGCTCCCTGCCTGCCTCCCCTGCAGATCCCATGCCACGAGGTTGAGATGCTGACATCAAGGCCAGAGCTGGTGGACTATTTGCAGAGCAAACTGTTCTCACAGGGCCGTGAGCTCCACTGGTGACAGGAGGGGTCTGGGAAAGAGGAGGCGCTCTCTGGGACCCCTGGTGCTGCGGGGCCAGTCTGTGGTGTAGGGCCAGCTTGTTGGCCGCTCTGTCAGAGGGGCCTGTGGGCTACATATTAGGACGGGCAAGCCCACCATTTCTGAGGCCTCCAGTCTCGATGCCACTGACTTGGTGTTCCGTCCACTGTGTTGTCTTGTGCAGTTAGGGAAGTGGACCTTCCGCTGGGGGTACGTGTCCGTGGGAGCAATGTGGGACAGAGGCCATGGAGGGGCACTGGGGCAGTGCAAATTCAGGCCGAAGCCGCCCTCAGCAGAGGTGGTTTGGTGCTGTCCAGGCAGGCCTGTCAGCAGAATGACGCACTGCCCCATCCTGTGTGATTGTTGACACGTCTCCCTTCTGTACCGCCAGAAGTGCGGTACAGTGGTGGGAATTAGGGCCCCGGGAACAAAGAGTGGGTTAATGGAGCACAGGCACATCTCCAGTTCCCTGAGACCCGAAGCCTGGCTGCCACCACCTGCTGTGCTGAGACGTCCCCTTAGGAGCCCTGCTCTGACTGCAAACCCCCCTCTGGTTGGCTAGAGACTGGCGAGGGCCCAAATGACAGCCCCTCCCCGGGCCTCAGGTCTGGACATGAACTCACCATTTATGATGAAAGCTCAAGGGTTAGGGGAGGAGGAGGGGTGGCCAGGAACGACAGGAAGTGGGGTAGGTGATGTTATGTTGATGTTACCATGCAATGAAATGGATGTGTATGGAGTGGAATGTAAAACCGACTTGTAAACTTCACCAGTGCACAAGACACGTTCAGAAATTAAAGGTGCAAAAATGTGAAAGCAGCCTAGCGTGGTTTGACATGGTGTTGGGGGAGTATGTGTGTGGAGTATGGTTTGGTTTGGAGGTGTGGGGTGGGGTGTGATGTGGGTTGTGTGTGGCATGTGGGTTGGTGTGTAGTATGGAGTGGGGTGGGGTAGGTGTGGGTTGGTTTGAGGTGGGTGTGATGGGGGTAGGGGTGGTTTGGAGTGGTATAGTGTGGGGGTTGGGATGGGGGGTTGGTATTTGAGGGGGGTCGGCTGGTAGAGGACGCACGGTCTAGATTTTAAATGAAAGGCTGACTGCCTCCCTCACTGGAGGTCTCAGTGCCCCCTGAGGTCACAGGTGCCTGGGAGTGGAAGGTTAGGATGGCAGAACAGAAGGCGCTCGGTGCTGGACGGTCAGGGGTTCTGCCACCCACTAGTCCTGGACGCGGAGCTGCTATGCCTCACATCACACACACACACTTGGTTCTACGCCTAGCACTCATGCCATCTGCTGTGGACTCTGCCACCCTTGGTCACCAACGCGGCCCAGTGACGGCCTCCCCTCATGGACGTACACTGGCAGTCCAGACGGTCAGCTTGAGGAAGCGGTGCTGGCTAGACTGTCCGTCAGGTTGCAGCTTGATGACCTCATTTGGAGCCACAGGGAGATAGATAAACAGCTCACTAGAAGCCAATCATGCTTTGTCTCCCCACAAGACAGTCCTGGTCACAAGCCACATGGAGCCACGCTGAGGGAGCCAGAGCCCTGGAGCTGGAGATGCTTCGTGGGGAACCTGCCAGTGCTGAGCGGCTCCCACCGCCACTGATCCACAAGACTTTCCACCCACTGGCCTGTGATCTTCCTGCACTTGGCTTCATTGCATGTATTGCGTGAATCTGAAGAGAAATTTATGGACTCGTATCAAATATATGGGGTAATACGGACTTGATCTGTACTGGGATGTTTTATTATACAATTACTCTTTGATATAAAGCTCTCTGATATACATGAGTGTCTATGATTGCTTCTCTAGTCCACCCAAACACATATGTGCGTGTTCTGACACACACATGCCTCAGTGGTCACTCACAAGGACCAGTAATGACCTCCACATCATATGCACACATGTATGATCTGACATGGGCCCCCAGCTGTGAGGTGAGGTTGGTCAGACGGGTGGACAACCACTCACTGGCCCTTGGTGCAGAGAGGCTCCCTGACAAGGGCTGTGCAATGGTCACCTGTGGAAGGGTGCACCCACCCAGCAGGGTGCCTGCTTGCTCATACCCTTTTCTGCCCGAGCAGCCCTCTGGCAAGCCATTTGCTTCCTTCCAAAACCCACAGCCACGCCAAAGAGCATGTCCGATGGCCTCCTCCTCCTAGAGTGACTGGCAGCTTTAAACCAGCAACCTTGGGAGCAGCCTGCTGCTGCCACCCATTGCCACCAAGCCCCTCAGGTGTCCTCAGGACAGGCCAGCTGGTGAGCTTGGCCTATTTCCCTCCTGCCCCTCACCTGCTCTCCAGGCGAGTCAGCAGAGGGGAGATGGGGCACTTACCTGCCGCCCCATCAGGCAGGTGTAGGGTCATGACCCTCTGGCTCAGTGAACTCTCAGAGTAGACCCTGCTCCTAATCAAGAACACATGGCCCCACTCTCGGGGTGTGTGTGTGTTTTGGGTGGTGGTGGTATGGGCAGGAGAGCAGCTCAGCTGGGGTGGCAGAGAGTCCACCAAGTGCTTTACCTCAGTGCCACCACCCTCAGGCTACACCTAGGGCAGGCTTCCCCTGTGAGAGACTCCGCCTCCTGCCCTATCTGCTCAGAAGCATTACTACATTCCTGAAAGCTCTGCCCCCACCCTCCCAGCCTGGTGACCCAGAGGGAGCAGAGCTTGCTGGTGGGGAAAGTGCTGCCACCAGGTCTCAGGCCCCTCCTTCCTGTCTCCTTTTATCAGCCCCCACCCAGGCCTCTGGGCAGGGACCCTTCCGAGGCTGCAGTGCCCCTCACACATCTGGACTACACCCCTCACCCTAAGATTGTGCCCCCTACCCAAGTCGTGCCCCTCAAGCCAAAGCTGCAGCTTGGAACTACCCCCCTCCAGGGCTGTACCCTTGTCCCCACCCCCACTCTAGGGTTGCAGCCACATTGCCCAATGTTATCGTGCCCCTGACTCCTGCTTCAGCTTGCTCAGCCTCTAGCCCCACACTGAGCCCCAGCCAGAGCTCCTTCACCTGGCGCTGCCTCCCACCCCAGTGGTGAGTCCCTTCCCACCCTCCGCTCCAGCTCTGCGCCCCTGACCCCGCCTGAGCGATGCTGCGTTCCGGTGGCAGCGTAGAGGGGAAGACAGACTAGGGGTGAAGTTGTCACCCCGCCCGGACCAGAGGCCCAGCAGCGCCGCTAGCCAGACCTGGAGCTCCAAGCAGAGGCTGCTCCTCCCAGCCCCGCCCCTCACGACCCCGCCGCAAGCCTGCCTCTGCCCCTCCCATGATGTCGCCTCTATTGCTCCGCCCTTAGTGAGCCCGCCTCGCCCTACAGTTGCTACAACCGCTCTGCGCCTTCCCACCCCTCGGAACCCCGCCCCAGGTCTGCTGCTGTCCCTCCCCTTTGTCCTACCTGCAGATGGCCCTCTGCCTGGCCCCGCCCCACCCCCTGGTTGCAACTGCCTCGCCTCCTCCCCTGGCCCCGCCTGCCTCTCTGACGCGGAGTTCCAGGTTGCCTAGGCAACCGGAGGACGCCAGCGGTGGACTAGAGCCCTGCGGACCATGCAGCCGGTGGAGGCGGAGGCTGAGGCAGCGGCAGCGGCAGGCTCGTGGCTCCCGGAGGAGGAAGAAGAGGAGGAGATCACGGCCGCCAGGCTGCGGGGACTGCCACGCCAGCTGCCCTTCTCGGCGCTGTCCGCCTTCAGCTACATCCCGCCGCGCCGCCAGGACCCCAAGGAGCACAGCTATTATTACCGCCAAGGCAAGGTGCGCGGCTGCACCCCAAAGGGCTGGGAGACCCTGTCCCCGGGAAAGGGTGAGGGGTTGCACCCCAAAAGCCAGTGGCTACTGGTGCTAGGGCGAGCTAGGAGTGGGGCCCTGCACCCCCAAATCTCTGATGTTTCCGCAGCCAGGGCAAGACGGCCTCCCACCACCTCCTTTGCTCAAATGCCCTGTGTCCGAAGAGCAGTTAGAACGAGGCTCTGCCCCCCACAAATCCACTAGACGGAACTGATAGCAAAGAAACCCCATGTCCCCAAAGAGGTCACACGCATAACAGCACTGGCTTGCTGCCGTGGTCAGGGGCCATTCGACCCAGGGCTACACAGTGCACAAGAGAATGAAACCTTGCCGGCCCCCAGTTCCCCGCCTACACCCCTCCAGCCTCACAGCTGTTCCTGCACTAGAACCAGTTGCTGGAGTCACTGTGCAATCCATCTGCTCGTGGATGGGCCTCAGTCGCTGCCCCTCACTTCTCCCAGCATGATGCCCTTCTCCAGGGACTGGCCTCTCCTGACAGCACATCCAAAGTGGGAAAGACAAAGGCCCGCCATCGGAGTTAGAACAGAGTAGACAGTGCCTTGGGTTTCTGAAAGGGACAGTCTCCGTGGGAGCCACCAGCCTCTCCTTTTTCTTGGGGAGTCCCTGATGGGCCTGAACCACTGACTGCTGAGAACCCCTTCTCTGCGCCCAGACAGGAATCGTCTCACTCTACGACTGTGTTTTCCATCGGGAACTCGGCTACAACCAGGCCTCACACCGCGACGACAGGCAGCACGCCAAGAACTTGGGGCTACACGTGCAGGAGGAGGTGTGAGGGGCAGGTGCTGGGCGGGGCTCGGAAGGTCTGCTAAGAGTCCCAGCCCGGAAAACAGCATGGTTTGCAGTTGCCTGCAATACGCTGAGGTCCCCATTAGTCAAAGCTGACGGATGGCATTGGCTCTTTAGCAAGGGAAAGACCCAGAAAATTGGAGTTCAAACCCCAGTGGCTCTGCGGGAGCAAGATGAGGCTGTCTGCTCCTGCAATGACTGACAGCCATAGGAAGGGTCTCTCCAGTGCCGCGGGCTTGGGGATATCTGCTTTTCTAGCTCTGTGTCTAGTGGATGGTGGTGGTCAGGGGGAGGGGAGCAGGGGGGCCCTCAGGTAAGCAGGTGCCCAGTTGACTCCAACTGGTCGACTCCGGACAGCCAAGCCCTAAGCCCCGGCTGCAGGGCAGACCAAGTCAAGGTCAGCATGCCTGTTCCTCTGTGCCCCTGTATGCCATGCGCTGTGACTCGTGCATGTCCCCACAGGAGCAGAAGCGGCCGGTGGGTGTGCGCACATCCTCCATCTACGGGAAACGCATCCACCTACCAGTGGAGCCCTTGAACCGTGACCACAGACGCGCCAACAATGTGCAGGCCGACTTCTACCGCAAGAACGAAATCCCCAGCTTCAAGGACCCTGGCTTTGGGCACATCTCCCCAGCCTAAAGCAGCACGTCGAGGGACCCATGGGGTCATGGGGTGGCACCTTTGCCTCTCATGGGGGTCCAGGGGTTACTGCAAGGAGGTCCTGGCCCAGTCCCAGGAAAGCCGCCTCCCTAAGGTCGGTCATCAGCAAGCAGGACACGGGACAGTTTGTGCCCGTGCCGGCCTGTGGAGCTGAGCTGCAGCATGCGAGCAATAAGGTTCAGGCGCATGGCCGGGACCCGGCCCCTGCTCTGAGTCTGAGTCCCAGCTTTCCGTGATGCTCACTCTGCCCAGCTCTGCGAGAAGGCCACCGCCCCTTGGGTGACCTGGACTCTGACTCTGGATTCCATGAGGCTGTCCCCTGGCCCTCAGAGTGGCAAGAAGAGCATTCTGCCCAAGGAGGGTTGCAGTCCTGGACCCTTCTGAGTCCTCAGAGGCCGCAGGTGCTGCAGGTGATCCATGGTCAGCGTGATTCATAAGCAGCCGGTGCTCGAGACCCCTCAAGATCCCAAGTACCAGGTGGTTGGTTGCACACAAACTCACCCTGTCCGCCCTGCTCGAAATGTCTGCTTTGCAGGCCATTTGAAGCCCTTGGGGTGTGGGGAGACAGGGTGCACTTTGAATGCTCAGAGTCCCTAGAAGAAACTAAGCTTCCTGAGTTGTGACTTAATTACCTGTCGGCAGCAGGGGGGCAATGGGTACCAGGGTCAGTTCCAAAAGCCAGTCCTGGTTTGGGCAGGCAGACACTGCCCAGCTCCGGCTGGACACCTGTCACCACATCCTGCTGGGGGGCCCGAGGAAGACCTCTCCCTTTGTCTGTGAGCCCATGCTCCTCCAGAGCTGCCGCTCCTCTTTTAGAACAAAGAGCAACGAGCCCCGGAAATGCCTAGGGGGACTTTGTACCTTAAACACCAGATGGACAAGACCCAACACGGGCCGGGGTAAACCCCCCCCCCCCCCCACCCCAGATCCTTCCTCCTCCAACTCAATTCCCAGGAAACCTAGCAAGTGCTCTTGTCTGGGAGGGTGTGCAGCAAGCTCGCAGCAGGCCAGGCATTTCCAGCTGACGTGACTTCACGCTTGGGCCACAAGGCCCCCAGAACATGCTTTGCAGAAACCACTGGGGAAGGGGAGGGTTTCGGGGGACACAGAAGGGGAAAGGGGAGGGTGTCAGAGGATTCGAGAAGGGCGTCCCTGGGAATGCACACTGCTGCTAAGTGAAATGCTGGAGTGGAGAGTCCACCAAGAGGAGCCATGGAAGAAAGGCCCGGCCTTCTCGTGGTATACAACAGCCATGTGGGCATACACAGCCGCCTCTCGGTGCCCTGGGGAGTGCAGCTCTGGCTTGATGTGCATGGTTTGGCACACAGGTACCAAGAGACAGGTCCTTGAAAGGCTGGCATGGAGTGAGGACGGGCCCCCCACAGTGGTCAGCTGTTCCTGAGCAGCGCCCCATCTAGAGCGCAGTGGGCAGGCAGAGGGGCTGGGACAAGCCCTGCGTGTCTCTGAGAGGTGCCTGCAAGGGGTCCCAACTCAGACATCGTGGTTGGAGAGGCCAGGGTCCCTCTCAGGGCTCCAAGCAGTGGCCAGGGCAAAGCAGCTAGCTGAAAGTTGGGAATGGGATGAGCCAGCAGCTAGTCTCCTCCGGAAACCCACAGGGGCCTCAGAGTAAGGCTCCACTTGATGGCGGTAGCGGAGCTCCACTCCCAACTAGGGCTCCTCATGCTGGGGAAACATCCGACTTAAACAGCGGAGCAAGACAGGTGGGGCCATCCAGTTCTGAAAGCCAGCCACTAAGCCCGTAGGTCACAAGGTCTGACCCTAGGCTGGCCAACACACTATCGAGTCCTTCCTGGGGACCTTGTCTCCATACAGCAGCCCCTCACCCTGGCTTCCTTCCTAGGTAGTGCAGGAGGCTGGACTCAGCTGACTCATAGGTGTGGGCTAGGGCTGGGTCTGCCCACAGTGGTCAGCTTCAGGCCTGTGGTCCAGTGCCACTGTGAGGAGACACGGCTTGCTGCTTAGGTCCTGAAAGGTGCTGCTCAGGGAGGAGGGAACAGGCGAGGGCGGCAGGGTTGGGAAACCAAGCCCAAGTCCAGGCATCCTATTGAGAGCTTGGTGGCCCACCCAGAAGTAGGTGGACAGTGACTAGGATGGACGCTGCGAGTCCCAGCCAAACAGGCTTCGGGGGAGGTCCTGCCACTGTCACCTGGTGGACAGTCAGGGGAATCAGGCTGACACTGAGCTGCTGGGTTCTGGGAACAAGGTGGCTGACTGGGCGGAGCAGAGAACAGGTTGCATGGACCTCAGACTCCAGGACAAGGAGTGCTTAGCAGGCGGGGGTGGGTACACCCCAAAGGAGGGCCAGTCTGCTGCAGGTCACAGGGCAGATTCACTGTAACACAGACAGCTCTTGCAGAGCGGCATCACTGTGCCCTCCTCCTCCAAGATCCGTCCTCCGCTCCCCTGCGTCTACCACTTCCACCATCTCATCACCTCCACACCCCTCCTCCGCTCCACTGCGTCTACCATCTCCACCTCCACCATCTCATCACCTCCACACTCGCCTCCCGTCCACTGCATCCGTCATCTCCGTCATCTCCACTGCGTCTACTACCTCTACCCTCAGTCACCTGCACCTTGATACCACCTCCAATATCACTATCACTACCACTACCACTTCCCCCGCCACCTCTGCCACCACCCCACCTCCATTGTCAACTCCTTCAGGACTAGCGCGGCATCACCTCCTCTGTCAGTGCGGCCACCATGTTTCCAAACCACCACCATGTCCACCTCAGAGCTACAAAGCGACCGCAAGGTGACTGGCAGCCTGGCCCCAGCAGTGTTGCTCTTAAACATTCGATGGCTCAGAAGGTTTCTGCTGTTCACCTGTTGGGGCAAGGTCATGGAGCTGAGTCCAGTACTGACATGGGGAACGTGTGGGTGGCACAGGACTGAGAACTGTCCTGCTCTCTCGTCCCTGGGATTGCCATGCGATGGCGCTGACTCAGCACCTCACACGAGCGATGTGCTGAAGGAAGCCCTGCAAGTCAGCGCTGGACTGACCTGAGCAGAATCTTGGAGTCTTCTCTCTCCCCAACGGTGAATCAGGCAGGGCCCGGACTCAGTGGTAGCAGGTTTGCAGTGGGTGGGTGGGTGTGTGGGTGTGAGCACGTCAGCTCCGCAGTGTCCAGGACACAGCCTTCTGGGCAGAGCAGTGGTCCTGGGAGCAGAGACCCTTCTTACACGCAAGTATTGCCCCCTGTCAAATCCTTCTGGAGGAGACGACATCTCGGGCAGATTCCTCTTTCTTCCAAGGGCACTGCCTTTCAGGGTACTGCCTGGGCTGCCAGCTCCATCCGTCTGTGTCCCAGCAACTTCGGGAAGCCCACCTTGGCTGTTTCCCACGTGCCCACTGCCACGTCTCCGGGGAAAGCAGGTGCGTAGGCTGTGGGGTGTGAAGAAAAGACACAGACGCCCAACCAAAGTACAGAAAACGTTTAATGGGTTAACCTTACAAAAGACAATGGCATTGAAACAGCAGAGGCGCCTGGGACAGGACGGTCTCCTGCAGTGAGACTGAGCATGGTGACGTGCTGCTGGCGTGAGACACTGGGGTGGGGGTGGGAGAGGGGCGCTGACGGGACACAGAGGGACGCAGGCCGCCCCACGGTGGGCGCGCACACACCATGTTGAGTTTCGCACTAGCAGATGCGGCAGGCGAGTTACCGTGGGTTCTGGGAAATAACCATGCACCAGAAGAGAATATACACCCCTAGTTTTATTGCCTTAAGAATTTGAGTTGGTTTCACCTCTTCCAGCACCGTCCATCCCGGGCAGCGATGCGAGCATGCCGCTCCACTCGCCTGCCTGCTCGTCAGCCAGGAAGCACAAAGCAGGCGGCCGGCCTGGGGACAGTCTGCGGCCTGCAGGGCACAGAGCATGGACTGGGGCGAGGACAGGGTCGCAGTTGGAAAGCGCGGGCACCGCCCCGGGCAGTGTCATGCGGCCAGGTGGCCAGGCCCTTCAGGAGGCCATGTAGCTCTGGGAGAGTGAACGGGACATGTCTGTGGTCACAAAATACGTCTTCAGATCCCCCTTGCCCTTGACATTGATGACCCCACGGCAAGAGCAGGTGTAGCCCAGGGTCTGCAGGGCCAGGCTGGTCTCCTCGGTCACCTGAGGACCATATGAGAGAAAAGAATTAGGAGGCTATCAGCACTCACCTCTGGTGCTCTGGGCACACAGCCTCCACTTGTCCATCAGTCTGTGGAGGCCTGAGCACTGCCCCTGGGGCTGCTCAGAAAGCCCCCTGACAGGGAGAAAGGTCTGCTGAGAGTTGGCCAGGGAAATGCACTGGAGCAGAGGCCTGGCCATGGGGCCGTGCAGGGCCGGACAGCACAGCTGCTGCCCATGGCCTGGGTGCAAGCTGCTGATGTCCATTCCGACTGGACCCTGTAGGACAGGGCAGAACTGCCCCTGTCGACTTTCTTTACAGGAATAGAAAGCCTCATCTTTTCCCTCGGAACGGCCGGTGGCTTCAAACGGCTAACCCTGTGGTTGGCAGCCCACCTCGTAACCCACCACGTGTGGCTGGGGGGCCTGCTATCAGCCACATTACCTGCACTAACACCACCCCTTCCTGAAGTGGCGGAGTCCAGGGTGCAGAAGCTGACATACCCTTCTTTCCCTGATGCCCACAGGGGTGCACGCACTCCCCGATAGGACAAGCACCCTGACCAGCTATCCTCACTGGCTTCTGATTGCTAGCCCAGGGAATGTGAGCCCCAGCGCAGCTGCAGGACACCTGGCCCTCCTAGTGCCCTGGTGAGGTGGTGGGTCAGGCACCAGGCAGGTAGCAGAAGCTCACTGACCACTCTGTGGGACAAAGAGGTGGCGTCTGCTCCCGTAAGGACTGACGTCTCAGTGTCTCTCTGTCCTGGAGGGTCCCTAAGAGTCCCAGTAGACTCCCTGGGGGTGGGTCTTATTTATGCCACTCCTGGTGAGCAGCCGTGACATGGAGCACTGGCTGGGCTGCGGGTGGGGAAGGGTGGCCTTGGGGAGGACAGAGGGGTTAGACTGTCCTAGCTCAGAGAGAGGGCAGCAATCTCCGGCAATGAGCTCCACAGCTGGCACCACTGGGCAGGGGCTGGGCAGCGATGATGGCTGACCCAATCTTAGGGCACACAACTAGGGGTAACCAGTTCCCCTAGTGAACAGAAGAGATGGGGGAGGGTGTGTGTGACAAAAACCCAGAGCCAAACTCCCCTTTCCTCCTCAGAAGCCCCAAGATTGCAAGTGTCCTGTATGGGTCACAAGTCAGACGTCCACAGATCATGGATGTGACTGCCCGAGCACGTGGACATGAGGAAAAACATTCCCCTGTTCTCAACCATATCTCAAATGAGCTCCCAAGACTTGCTAGCCCCCCACCACACCGAACCAGTCGGACCCTGGGCCTCTCCTTGCAACACTACCTGTATCTTGTCCAGGACCCCGGTGCTGTCCATGCGGCTGGCTACGTTGACGGTGTTGCCCCAAATGTCGTACTGCGGCTTCTGTGCGCCAATCACGCCAGCGATGACCGGGCCGTGGTTGATACCTGTCACACATCCCGCCCAGGTCAGCAGGCGGAGCAGACGGCAGCCACACGCACTGGCGTCCCCCTTGCTCCTGCGTCCTTTTTGATTGCTGTTGAGAACCTGCCCAGCAGGGTGCTCACACCATCCACGGACCTGGCCAGTGCCCACCGGGTGCCACCATCCACACCACTTTCCTTCCTGAGTGGGCCCTGTCCCTGTGTGTGCCTTTTAACTGACCCCAGGCAGCAGGGGGATGGCACACTCTCGCTGACACGCTACTGTGGCAGTTCTCCACCTGCGGGTCGCGACCCCTTTGGAGGTCCAAGAACCCCATCATCAGAGGCACCCGATTCATCACGGTAGCAAAATGACAGTTATGAAGTAGCAATGAAAACAATGCTATGGTTGGGGGGGTGGCCTTGGGGAGGCCATGAGGAACTACTAAGGGTCGTGGCATTAGGAAGGTGGAGAACCATGCTCTTCTGTGACTGAGGTGGAGGTAAGCGCAGAGCCCGTCATAGTTCTACCCTCCACAGTTCCTCCTCCTCCCAGTCCAACGTGTCCACTGCTGCCCAACAGTGCAGATACCCCTCCCCTCTCAGTGTGTGAGTGCCCCTCCCCTCCCCCAGTGAACAAACCCCCCTCCCCCCTCAGTGTGAGTCCCCCTCCCCTACCCCCAGTGA
>PVJH01028689.1:0-27049 GCA_004026705.1 Nesogale talazaci
TGTGCTGGGGGCTGACGGGGAGATGAAGTCCTCTCTGGATCTCCACGCCCATCTGGTACCTGATCCCCTCCTGCTCTGTAAACTGTTGGGACTTGAGATGTGAGAGGGCTTTCTAAGTTAGGCAATGCCACACCGTCATCTACACAGCACACGAGGTTGAAAATTAATAGCCCCCCTCCCCCAATCCTATGGGTCACTCCTCTCTGACTTGGCTCATAGTGACAGCCTCCAGATGGGCCTCGCCATCCCCTGAGCCTAGGGTCCCGGTGGACATTGCGCTCCCTGCAGTCTGTGAGGGAGTGCCCACCACCTTCACAGCTCTAGCTTCCCACACAGCTGTGCCCCCAGCCTGGTGACACCCAGCCTTCCTCCACTGTGACTTTGCTTCTGCTGTTTCTCTTCCTGGAACTTCTTCCCCACCCTGCTTTCCCTGTGCCCTGGGTCACTCACACCCAGTCTTAAAATACAGTGCAGGTGTGAGTCTTTTGGAAGTCAGGCTGGGGCCTGCTCCTCTCCCCACTGGTGGTTCCCACTCTCTGCCCTGTACCTGCCTGGACTTGTCGGCTGATGTAGGGCAAGGAGGCGGGCCTGGTCTTACTCTAGTCTTCATGTCCTGCACGCGACCTGGTGGGACAGAACCCTGGTAGGAGGTGAATGAATGTTTGCATGTAAAGGAGCCAATGCATAAAGACACTGTTCTTAACTTTCATTCAATTCTCATGCAAGTACTGGTTACTATGAACTAACCCCCCCCCCCCCACGAGGTCTCCCCTCCTCCCCCATGCTCTTTAATATATTTCATGTATTTAGTGTAATTATCATGTATATGTAATACCATTGTCTCACTATATAACATATATAGTGGTGGTGGTTTTGACCTACTGACCATGGGGTTAGCAGCCCCATGCATAATCCATGATGTCACAAAACACTTTCCATTTTAGTACCGTGGATACAGTTATTTCACATTGGTCTGTATGTCAGTCATATCCATACCAGACTATTTTGATGTCTGTAGCTTTGTCATATATTTTGAGATTGGGACAATGTCCTCCTCCTCATGCTCCTCTGTTCTTTTTCAAAATCACGTTGGTTAGCGAGGACTGCTTGCAGAGCCATAGACCTTTGAGGATTTCCATGTCTGCAAAGGAGTCTGTTGACGTTTTTGATGAGATTTGGGTGACTCTGTAGGTAGCTTTGGGCAGTACTGACGTCTTAATCATATCGAGTCTTCTGTTTTGTGAACACAGAAAGACCTTTGAAATGATTCTTTTTCTTCCCATGTTTTTGCATTTTGCAGGTGATGACAGGTGTTCCATGGTGAAGGAGGGTCCGAGTGATCTGTTTGATCCCACCCTGGCAGCGCCTCCCAAGTCAGGTACAAGGCTGAAAGCTCTGTGTGCCCACAGCAGGACGATTTTAAGTGGAAGAGAAAGGGGTTCCAGGTTCCAAGCGAAGACCGGATTTGGCCGATGGTCTCAGTCTCTAGCTGGGTTATTTTGATCTTCTCTAAACCGGTCAGTCCATCCACAGGTGTTCCCCACCACAGCAGTGTCATCCTGGCCCTGTTGCCCTAGGGTAATGCTGCGTGCCCTGTAGCATGGCTTTTGTGGAGTCCCTGTGGTCCGGCCCCAGTGGGTCACTCTGCCTTCATCCTCTGCCCACGTGCAGCCACAAGGGCAGCTCCCACTCACCGACTTTGCCATGTGGCTGCCCCTCTTTCCAGGCTACTCCTGGCTCCGTCTTCTGCCCCTGAAAACCCTACTGCTCATGGCCCAGCACAAAGGCACTGCTGTGAAGTGCTTTTCCTGTGGGCATCCTCAGGTGAAAAGGCAACCCGAATCCACTCTTTACCCTCACACTTGCTGCCAGTCCAGCCCAGTCCAACCGGCGCTTCTCCTTGGAAGCGCTCCCTGACCCACCCTCGCTGCACGACGGAGTCAGCCTCTTCATCCTTGTGCTCCTCCGCCTCCCCCAGGACCTCGGCCTCAGCATGGTTCCTTTGTGTGATGAAGTCTTCCTTAGAGGGTTGGTAAAGAGCTTGCTAGCACCCTAGACTCAGCCTTGGGCTATAAACCATAAGGCCTGCTGTTCAAACCACCAGTCAGTCTGTGGGCCGAAGGTGAGGCTGTCTGCTCTGAAAAGGTGTACAGAATTCCACTCGATCCTGTAGGGTCCCCTGGGGTCAGAAACACCTCTGTGTAGAGGGGCACCCCACAAATGCTGGTAGGATGGAGTGGATCATCTGCCCAGAGATGAATAAAACTGCTGGAGGAGAGCCTGTGGAGTCAGGGTCCCTCGGGACAGGTATAGAGGGAGATGGAGGCGGCTGTGTGGCCGAGCCTCTCTGCAGCCTCCCTGCCAGCAGCAGGGCCCCGTGCTCTGCGGAGTCTTGCATCCAGTGTACCTGCCCATCTGCCTCATATTTTGCAGCATCAGAAACTCTTCTGCTCTTTGGAGACAACGTGGAGTCCCTCTCCCGTGACAGTGGCAGCTCCGTCACCAGTAGCCCGGGCATGCCTCACCCGGTCCCCGGCCACCAACTGTGGGCCAGCAGGAGTGGCCGCCACATCCTGGGCCTGATCGAGGACTATAATGCCCTATGCAAGCTGATTAGCCGGGGGCAGAGGCTCCTTGCCGAAATGGACATCCAAATCCAGGAAGCTCCTGGCCCTACAGTTCATGAGTTGGCCACAAAGGTAACCTAGCATGCGGTCGGAGGGAGGAGAGGGATGGTGGGGGTGGGGGGGTGCCCTTGAGAGCAGGACTGGTAGCTGGCCTCAGTACAGCCCTGAGGAAATGAGCTGGGGGGACTGGTCATTGGAACATCCGAGGGGAAATTTGTTGACATTTGTGCCCTGGGACCTGCTTCATGTGCCAGCGACTGATCGCCTCTGCCTAGCCCCTGAGCCATTCAGCCACCCGCCCACTCCTCCTTTTGTACATGTGTCTGCATGTGTCCGTCTAGTCGCCTAGGCATTTCCCTCTCCAGGCCACCATGTTCAGGCCCGAGGGCTACTGTGGTGAGCAGAATCGTTACATCGCCAAGGAGCCTACAGCTCCTTAAAGGAGGCCGGGGTACACTGCCGGGTAAGCGTGGGATTGCTAGCACAACGCCAGGAGTTCAAAGCCACCAGCTACTGTGAGGGAGAAAGGGCAGGCTACCTTCTCCCATCACAATGCACAGCCTCAGGAACCATGTGAAGGGTCATGGGAGTCAGAGGGGATGTGGCGACAGTGAGCTTGCATGGGGAAAGGGTCGTGCCCTCATGAAGACAGTGAGCCCCTAGATCCTTTGTGACGGAGTGGCATTGTGAGGGAGCCACCCCCGTCTCAATGTCCCATGCATTCATGCAGGCTCCCAGCTCTTCTGTACAAGAGTGCAGTCAGTGGTGTTTGAGTTTGTCTGCAGGGCTCCTTCAAGGAGGTGAGGGCCGCTCCCCATGGCAGATGCGCTGTCAGGTGGACCAGCTTGGCACGGGCATAGCTTGACCTTGGTTCTCTGTATTCTCCAAGGGTCCCCTTCTTCACGACACTGTCTGCTAAGGACACTGCCAGTCATCTGCGGCTCCCGCTCTGCCCAGAGGCCAGACCCCAGCTTCTCTTCTGCTCAGACCTGCTTGCCTCCCCCTCTCCCCAAGCCCTCTTCCTGCTTCCTCCCAGTTCATTCCTGCCTCTCTGGAGGCTGCTGTCCAGGCCTGCAAACCACACGGGGCCCCATCCTACGCTCCTGGTTTCTGTCATGGCGCTGCTTTTCTTGCCCCTCCTTCTTTATCCGACTGGAATCCTCCTCATTGGAATCCAGTCTTCGCCACACACCCACTGGGCTGTGGACGTCGTTTCCTCATTCTCTCTCCCAAGGCTTGGGGAGCTTGCAGCTTTTCCTCCAGATTGAACCTCATCTCTGGGATTATAGGGGCCTCACTTTCAAGTCCCCCTTCGCCTTTTGTTTTATTTGGTCCAGCTCTATTGTCAAAAGTAACTTTACCTTTTAGCCTCCACCAAGACAGTAAGATAACTGGAGACAGGCAGGCAGGGATAGTGTTTGTCTTGCACAGTATTGTGCTCACTGCCTAGCCCATGATCTATTGTGGAATGGGTACTTTGTAAATATTTGTTGAATGGCTTAATGAGTATTAATAAGATCATGGTTCTTTCTGATTGTATGCAAACTAGACGCTGTGGAAAAGTGTAAAACAGAAAGTGTCTACAAGTCCAAGGTCCATGCTGCTCAAGATCTGATACATTTCAATTTGTTCATAGAGTTTAACAGAACTAGTTCACAGACACGTGACTCTCATATTTTGACTTGCAGTTCAGGTCATATTCTGAACATTTTCCCTGGTCGGATTCATTTTTTTTTCTAGACTTGGACTTGAATGGCTCTAAAGTAAGTTAACTCACGGGTAGACCGTCACTTTTTCACCCTTTCTCCTATTTGTGGGACATTTGAGCCGTAGACAGCCACGCACACGTGTCTGTGGTCACTTCTCTGATTAGTGACCGCTTGGGATGACTGCCGGCCGTTGAGACTTACCAGGGCCAGAGAGTGAACCTTTTTGGACTCTGGATAAGGATCGCTTTACAACAAGATTGCTTCCCCAGTAAGACTGTCTGTCTGCACTCTTGCTTTCATCGAGTATTTCTGTTTATAACGCTTTTCCCCAATGTATAGCTAAAAAGGATTATGCCCTTATAGTGTGTCTAATTTTTATTACTCATGAAAACAAAAGGTTTTCAATTTTGTTTTTTTCTTTTTAAATCATATTCTCTGAGTGACATCTTTTGCTCTCTCGTGCCCCTGCCGATCCATCAATTTGAGTTTGTTTCTGCCTATGGAGTGGGGGAGGAGAGACCTTGCAAGGCCCTAAGATGTATCTTCGCATTAGGCCGCGACATTGAACAGGACAGAACAGTGTGCACAGCTGCTCCTGCTGTGGTGCTGGCCTCCCAGAGAGGCTCCGTGGGCTGCCGAGTGGGGGGAGCGGGTCCTTCAAGGACCCTCCTGGCGGCGTGATAAATACAGTTAGCGCCGGGTCTTCTTGATCACGGTTTGGGGGTTCGCCTCAAATCATCGAAGAAATTCTATCATCTAGGGATTCACCGTCTTCAGGCACAATAAACCGGCGTCCCCCAGCAGCGTGCTCTTGCTCAGCGTGCAAGACACAAGCCCCCTGCAGCCTGGAGCTGTCCGCTGCCCACCCACGCCGGCTTGACCAGGCTCCTGCCGAGACGGCGTGTAACCCCCTTCTCCTCCACCCGTGTAGGGCCCACGCTCAGCGCCCCTGAGCAGGTTCATCACCAGCGTGGACACAGCCAAACGGATCCTGGCAGAAGCCTCGCGACTCTTGAAGCTTCTCTGGAGAGTTGCGCTCCCCACCCATGGCCAGTGCCCCCACCACTGTGCGCAGGTAGGTGAGGACCCATGGTGGGGGAGCTGGCGGGGAAGAGGGTTGTGTGTGTCTCTTCGTCTCCAGGGGCCTGGTCCTCAGCAGGTGTACATCAGAGGAGGGAGATGCCTGCAGCCCTGACCCGCTTGTGACCCTTCCTCTAGCACAACCGTTCTCAACCTGGGGGTCGTGACCCTTTTGGGGGTTGCCTGATTCATAGCAGCACCAAAATGACAGTGATGAAGTAGCAATGAAAACAATCTTATGGCTGGGGAGGGGTCACACAGTGTGAGGAATGTATGAAAGGGTCGCTCTCGGTGTGAGGAAGGTTGAGGACCACTGCCCTAGCGCATCTTTGTTGGGTTGAACTTGACTCGGGGGAAGTGCACTCTGGGAGTTGAGATATCTACTCAAGGTGACAGAATTGGCTTGAAAGCGGAAATACCGGGACCAAAGTTTGTCCTTTCATGTGAGAAGCTCTACGTCCCCTCATCCCCTAGTGTGCCAGCTCCTTCTTCTCTACTCAAATGTCCCTTTCACTGTAGCTGACCTCTGGCCCTTCTGATTCCCGTGATGGCTTTCAGCACCATATCGAGTGGACTTTGTTCAGAACCTGTTTGAACGGCTCAGGAAGGCGACAGGCGCGGTCCGGAGTTCTGTCCGTGAGGTGCGGGCATGAGTGCCCGTCTGCACTCCAGAGAGCCCGCCCGGGGGAGGAGCGTGCAGGCTAAAGACGGACGCCGCTCTCATTAAGTCGAGCCCGCGGACTTGGCACGGGGGTCCTTACCTTGCTTTGTGAAAGCCCTCTTGCCAGCCAGCTCTGAGCTCTCAGACGTGGCCGGCGAGGAGCCCCTCTCTACCCTGAAGGTTGCGATGAGCCTGTGAAGAGGGTTCTCTCCTGGGGCCCTCCTGGGGAGGAAGTTTGGATGCCCACTGCTCAGGGAAGTGCCTCTCACTTTGGGCTGATGCAGGAGGACAGGGTGCGGCCACACAGGAGCCTTTTCTGTTCCAACCTCCAAGTGCCCTGGAAGCTGAGACGAACCCCTCTGGAGGAGGCCATAGCCAGCAGTCAGGACTCTGCATGAGGGAGGCCTGGAGGGAGGGCAACAGGCCAGTGTGGGTGTGGAACACAGGGAGCCTCGCCCTTCCTCCCCAACAACGCCCGTGTCTACCCCGGCCCAACCAGCCCAAAGAGAGGGTTTCATTTCTATTTTCTTGTCTTCTCCCTCCCCGGGGGACCTTGCCTTGCACAACGCCTGGCCCACCAAAAGAAAAAAAACAACAAAAAAGGAACAATGCCAAGTCCACTGCCTTGGGATCCGTCCGTTTCCCAGCCAGCCAGCCACCACAAAGGGCTTCAAGGTCACCTCTCCCAAGTGCTACGCCTGCCTCCAGCTGGCTCATGGGTTTGAGCTACCCCTCTTCCAGGCAGGGCTTCACCATGGTGCCAGTACTGCTCTTTCCTGGCCTTCAAACAATCAAACAAACAAACAAACACCCCACTGCCAAGAAGTTGATTCTGACCAGTAGAGACCCTGCATAGGGTGTCTAGTGTGGTAGCTCTTTACAGCCTCCTGTCTCTCCCTGGGGCAGCCCAGCCTAGAGAGCCACCACCTTGGGGTTAAAATCATGGTTTTGAATGAATGATTTCCTACTAAAACCCAAATGAGCCCCTGTTCAATATAGTTCTTTTTTTTGGGGGGGGGGGGAGGGGAGGGGGCGGGGCATCACTGCTTCTGGTGGTCGTGGGCACTACACAGCGCTGCTCCTTAGAGCCACCACCGGATTTGAACCGCAAGCCCGTGGGCCACAGTCCCGCACTCAACCACTTACGCCTCCGAGGCTCAGCCCTCAAAATAGTTCTTTTTTAATTTTTTTTTTTTGGCTTTTAAGCTTGATTTATTCCCGGGCCATACATTTTTGCTTGTTTGGTTTCTTCTGGGAGTTTCTTTTTTCTGTGCAACCTCCGCTTCTGGCTGAGGGGCGCTTCGTTGCTTTTCAGCAGGATCATTTTGGCGTGGCAGGGGAGGCCCCCATGTGGGCTGATCCAGACATGAACTCTGCAAGGCCAGCGATGCATTTGTTCACCTGCGTGTGCTCAGTGGCCAGAGTGTCCACATCGAAACCCTCCGGCTCAGCAGGGCGCTCTGCCTCTTTTAGTCCGGGCAGCAGAGTCACTCCTCTGGGGCCACCGCCCCACCCCGCCCCACTGTTTGGCGGGTGCACCCCTACCAGCTCCACCTTTGCAACGTCGGCAGGGCACGTGCTGCTTCCGCAAAGTGACATCTTTCACACCCTGGAGGACCTGGGCAGTTTCACGGGTGATCTTAAAATGGATCCGAAGCTCCCACCCTGTTGATTTGCATGATCTTGTGGGGTTTTCTGAGTCCAGTGAGCAGTGAACCATGTGGACAGGCGACCTCAGGGCCCTGCGGGCAAAGGCCGTATAATCAGTTCTTAAAGCTAGACATTTGACCCTGAGCCCAGACCCTGCCTGTGGCTTCTGTCCTCTGCACATGGCCCTGTGTGTCTGTCCATGGCTAGGATGCAGGCCCGATGTTTATCTTTGTGGCCCCATTCATCTCCACTCTTGCAGATGAGCCCCAGACCGGCCAGTGTTCCTGGTGGGCGCCTCGCCTTCTGAGGGTTTCTCAGCTAAATGGTCACGCTCGCGTTGGCGCCACAGAACTTTAGAGCCAGCACAGGGCCTTCAAGAGGCTTCCCTGATGCTGCTGCTGTACACAGACCCCCCGGGTGGTGTTAAATTGGCTGCCACTTCTTTGTCACTGCCTTTTGCTGAGTGTGAAACGTATGTAAAGCAGCCCCTCTGCTTTCTGATCCCCGCTCCCTGGCCATCTCTCTGCATGTCATTCATCTGCCTTTTGCATTTGTGCCCCTGTCCCAGGCAGTCTAGGTTACCTGAGGCCTGCTTTAAAGAGAGTGTATCCTGTGCAGCCGCCTGTCCAAACTGAGTTATCGGGAGGGTGGGGGAGGCCAAATAACTACACATATATTTGCTAATATCTATTTTTTTTAAGTGGGAGGGTAGACGGTAACATTATGCACAGGTTATTCCTAAGTGAGCACGAAGAAAAAGGGGATCAGGATTAAGGAGGGGGCCAGGATTTCCCTAAATAGACCTTGGAGATTATGTAGCATTGACTTTGAGCCTATGCAGGTTCCTCATCTAATTATAAATTAAAATGGAAAAACACAGTTTCTAAAAATTGCCAGCAAGACGTGTCACCCACACGGGCAACATGTCAGAGACTCTAGCACAGTAACTGGGTGGGTATGTCCCTCATGAAAATGCTCGGTGGGCACAAGCAACCACCTTTCAGTGAGTACACTGTTCACTGTAATAATGAAATTGATAGGATATTCTGGAGCTAGTGCATGTTAGAATCAAGCAGTCCACTAACTTTGTTCATTTCGTTAGCCACTAGACATTCACCCTCGGAAGAGGGACAACTACAGAACTGATGAGGAACCCTGGAAGCCCTGCAAGTGAATCAGAAACAGCAGTCCGACCAGCGCCCTGCCCTGAAGCAGCTTAGAACTGCTGCCCAGTCACACCAAGCAGCTCCCCTCATGCCCCCATGGCGATTTCTTTTTCCCACTGGGAGGAACTCAGGCTAAGAGAAATAGCCTGAGTCTAAGTCTGGGACAGGACAAGTTTGGAGCATTGTCATTCCAGAGAAGGTGTTCCCTGGACCCTGGGCATTTGCGTCACCTGAAAACCTATTAGAAATGCAGATTATCAGGCTCCCCTCAAACCGGCCGAGCAGAAAGCAAGCACCTCCAGAAGTGGTGCCGCCGCCACCCCCCAAGCCCTCACGGCGGCTTTGAGCAGCACTGGATGGAAGGGCTAGCTAATCACATGGCCAGTGCGAGGTGGGACTTCTGTGGTCCCCAAATCAAGCACACCCAGCTGCCAGGAAGAATCTAGTTAGGAAGCATCCAGGGGGCTTTAAATAGTTAACGGACAATTCTGTGATTGTCTAAGTCTATTTCCCCACACACCCCTTGGCGCTCCTCCGGGTATCTATTTGGTGGGCTTAAGGAACTGCTGTCCGCTCTTGTTTTGAGGTCTGGTAATGACAGTGTGCTTATGTGTTCAGAAATGAGTCTTTCTTGTAGAGGTCCTTTCCAAGTGTTCTATCGCTGGAATGATAGGTGAGTCACTTCTGAGATTGTCTTCCCGATCATCTGGGGGTGCAGATGGGCAGGGATCTGTGGATGAGGCGAGACTGGCAGGCAGGCAGGCAGGCAGCTGGTCACTAACTGTGGAGGCTGGCTGGTTGCCTGGGGTCATCATTAGGTCTCCTTTTGTAAGCCCAGGAGGCAGTTCATTGTGAAAGGATGGGGATGAGGGTGGGGGTTGGGAAGCTGCTGCTGGAGACAGGCAGGAAAGAAGGACTGATGAAGGACTCCAACCAGCTCTGAGGGACTCTGCTTATATCCCCTTATAGAAACTTTCAGAGGGTTAGGCCCTATTCCCAAGAGATTTCCTGACTCCCAGCATGACAGAACTAGAAACAGGCTGAGCAGGGCTGCAGGGCACCTGCTGGTTTCCATGTCACAGACGCCTCCTGTAACTGGGAGGTCTTCATCCAGTAAAAAAGCAACACAGAAGCAGAGAGGCTCCCTGCACAGGACATCAATGGGAATGAAAGTGACCCCACTTACAGGAAAGTGCCCTTGCAGAGCCTACCCTGTGCAGGTCCCTCAGAGGACAGAGGCCGGAGGGGGAACAAACCTGTCAGTGTCCCATCACTGTCCTCTGCTGAGTGGGCAATGGCAGGGGAAGCCCTGGGCACACAGTGGAGTAGCCTCCCACCTTGACTTCGGGGGGTTGGGGGGGGGGGGGTTGGGAGGCCTGTTGCCAACCTCTGAAAGAGGGCTCGGGGCTCGCTGCACACATGTAAAACAACCATCCTATTCCTTGCCGTGTGGCCCCATCCTGGGTGGGTCTCACTCTACTGCAGGGGTGAGGGGTTCCCATCCCACTGGACAGGTTCGGAGCCAAGGCTGCGAATGTAGTGACACCGGAGCCGGGGGCCGACCCACATCTGTATGAGCTCTTCGCGTGAAGAGAATCTGAGAAAACCCACTGTGGGAAGCAGTCTCCGTTTTGGAAGTCCCTGCCCCTGACACATTTGGCATGGCCTAGACATGGGCTAAAGCGGGCAAGCAGGAAGCGACTCGGCCCTTCAGCGTCACAGCTGAACGTGGCTCAGAGCAGCGCGCCTCGGTCGCCACTCCAGTGACGGAGGGCCAGGGCCTCCTCGCCTCGGAGCACGGGCCTGTCTGCTGGCCGCAGTTCACCTCGTCTTTCCCTCATCACCCCCCCCCTCCATCATGTCTGTCTGTCACTTCCCATGTCTGGTTCCTTAAGAGGCAGAGAAGACTCCCGACGCTCGCAGAGCAGTTAGAACCGAGCGAGAGCTCCTCCAGGCTTTTCCCACACGTTCATCGCCGTCTCTCCCACACCTCATTTGCCAGAAATGTGTTTTTTAGTGACTTGCCTTTACATCAAGCCTTTCCTGCAGCATCTGTTAGTTTTCATACAACCAGTTCTCTCTCTTTGTACACATATTCATGGGTTTACTTAATATTTAATTAAATTGTGTAATTTAATTACACGTACAACTGCCATCCGCAAGTTTGGGAACAGACGACGGGGACTCGGAGCTGACAGACGGCTCAGCCCCCACCCCAGCCCCGGCACCAGACGGTCGCTGGGCAGCAGAGAGGGGCCGTAGCGTGGCGCTGGCGGTCTAAGGTCACCCCAGGTGGGGCCGGAAAAGTGGGGACTGGCGAGGGGAGCCTCCATAGCGGGCGCCCTTTCAGAAGTGTGCGAATGGCCACCCACCCACTCTCTCCCGCTGGGATCTGCCCTGTGTTCATGCTGAAACACCGAAGGTGTTCTTTAAAACGAGCCTGAGATTTTCTGTAAAATAGTAAACCACTCAGGTAACTTAAAAAGAGAAAAAGAGTAAGATACCCCAAATCCCGCCTCCACGAGACACTCAGGATAGACAGGAAGGTGGCACCTTTTTGTTTCCCAGGGGCACGGGATGCGCCCCTTGGCGCTCGCCGTTCACTCTAGGCGTCCTTCCGCGCCGCCACAGGTCCAGCTGCCTTGACTGCATCGCCATCCACATTCTGCTGTTCCCAAGCAGCGGGGTGCATTTCCCTCGGCACCCCTCCCCTCCCCCCAACCGGGCTCGCTCTCAGCTGCAGTGAACATCCTAGTCCTGGGCCCAGGCCTCTCCTGCTTGTGCTGGTCGTCATTCCCAGGACACGTGCTGGCAGGGGGGCTTGCTGGCCGGGTGCCACCCAGCGACCCCAGACAGATGGCTGTCCTGCAGGCGCTGGCCCGCTCGCTCACCGCCACAGGACTCACCCACAGGAAGTGGCCTCTTACTGGTCTTTAAGCGTCTTTCTTAGTGAGATTGGGTATCTTTTTATCTCTTTTTGCAGCTCTGCATGTGCGTTAATGCTACTTTGTCTTCTTCATTCCATTTTCCTCTCTCTCTCAGATTGGAGACATGAAGGCGGAGATTACCAGGTTAGAGAGGAAATTGTGCGACCAAGACCAGAAGCTGCAGCACACCGTAAAGCTTCTGCAGCTGAGCAAACACCAGGAGAAGGCCGTCTTCGACCAGCGTGAGTGGGACTGCCCCCACCGGTCCCCTGGCTCCTCCCTGGGGGCCTCCTGTCCCACCCCTCTGCTCTGGTGGGCACGGACCATGCACGGAGGGGCCTGCAGGCCAGGGGGGTGACCGGTGAGGAGGCAGGCGTGTGGGCAGCACAGCCATGGGAAAGCACACAGGGTGTCACGAGGCCAGTGCGGTGGGCCCCACTCTGCCTGAGAGTGGGCTTCCTGGAGGGAGTGCCTCCCCCGCCCCCCCCTACCCCCCCAGCAGAGTTCGCAAGGAGGAGGCGGTGTGGATGGAAGGAGCAGTGCTGTCCAGCACAGGGACTGAGGCAACAGCAGGAACTAGGGTTTTGTAGTTTTGCAGAGGCTATGTTGCAGTGAAGGCTGCAAGTTGGAGTTGAGGTGGGGTAGGCCTGATGGACAGCAACAGCAGGCCAGCCCGCCCCATCTGCATGTGAGAAATGCTAGCTCAGAATCAGGAGACGGACACAGAAACTCCGGTCAAGAGGTTAACCTCAACTTTTGTAGTGGCAGTCCGCCTCTGATCTCAGCGAGCACCTCGTCTCCTGGTTTCACTCCTCAGCGCCCCCTTACCTTAGTGTCTGCCGCCCGTGCAGCCCTGGCCAGGCTTCATGGTGGTCTGAGCAGGGTTCCTACTTTCTCTCTGGGGGTGAGTTTGCCGCTTATCCCCCCCCCCCCCCCACCGCCTTAATGAAAACCAAACATTTCTGACAGACACACAGGACCTAGATTATTGTCAGGTAGGACTTCTTCCTCACCATCCTCCTGTGGAACCTTCTGGAAATGAACTCTGTGACTCTGCAGGATGCAGTGCAGAAGAGAGCTCCGTTCCCCTCCAGGTTCTAAGGATAGAGAGTTGCACAGCGCGTCTTTGGGGGGCGGGGGGAGGAGAGGAATGGGGAGGGGTATTGATGTGGCAGGTGCATGGCAGGCCCCCAGAGAGACTAACTGGATTCTGAAGGACAAGTAGGAGTTAGGAGTAGAGACAGGAGTTACAGGATGCCAGTGGAAGGCTCCCTCCAGATGGGGCACTGTGCTTTGTGTCGTCACAGCTTTATCAAAAGCACCTGTTTTCTCATCTGTAAAGTAGGTACGATAAAGGAGTAGATGCTCAGACAATGTTAGCTCCCTACTTCTTTGCCGTCGGTCAGCCTGGATCCCATGGATGGGGGACCCAAACACTAGCAGAAAAACAGCCAGTGTCTCAACCCTTCCTAACTGTGGCAGATGCTGTTGCCCTTCCCGCCACCACTGACAAGGCTCTGTGGCTCGCAAAATGCAGAATTCTCTCTGGCTCTCATATTGACAACATGAAGCTTGAAGTGGAGCAAGAGCTGGTCCCTGCATGAGACAAGAGTGAAGACACACTCTCCTCCAGACTCTGGGGGAAGTAGAGAAAGGGTATCACAACTTGGCTGCCCGCTTCCCTCCTGATGTGAGGTGCAGGTCCTCAAGGGGACAGGCATACCCACGCCCCAGAACTGGGTCTATTGCCCGAGGCCACAATCGAAAGGCGACCTTTTGTCAGGCAGCCACCGCCAGCACTCTGCTGAGGTTGAAGCCACGTCTACGCATGGAGGGGCAGGTTGGTCAGCTCTCTGCCCTCACCGGTGGGGTGACTCGGCTTAGGGACGGGGCAGTGCTGCTCAGATGTAAGGCCCGTCACGCACCCTGAGAGCTGACATGTCTCACATCCTCACTTAGGGCAGGAGATCCTTAGCTCTTCTCTGAGCTGTTTTTTTCAGAGAAATGTGTATAGAATTATTTTTAACAGCTGCAGTTGTGAAATCTTTTTTTCTGGGTCACAGGCCCCTTGGTGAAGATCAAGACAAGCTATGGTGTCTCTCCACAGGAAAAAAAACGCGTACATTGCTTATGCTCACAAGCCTGCCCTCCTTTTCTGGGGACTTAGCCCCGGGTAAGAACTGCTGTCCTGCAGCCCGGGGGGTGGGGGAGTGCAGGTGACCCCCTAGAGACCATGGCTGCCTTGGCCATGTGCCCAGTGAAGACGAGGCCCCAGGCCCCCGCACCTCTCCCCAGCTCCACGGAATGCAAACAGACTGTGTTACCTCCAGATGGAATTTTTTGTAAGGCAAGAAAAATATTTTCCCAAGGTGACAACATGGCAACTATTTGTGGAGTGAGCCACTGTGGATTTGGGCGGAGTCTGTTCCAGCCTGGGGCACTGTTGGCTTCCGGAGGCCTGTGTCTGCCCCCTCCCAGAGAATAAGCTGATTCCCCGGCCCTATCAAGTCCTGCGCAGGACGGACCCCTAAGCAGGCTCAGCAGACTGTGTGCTCCATGGGACACTTCCAGCTGCGGTTGGAGAACGTGCTGGAAAAAGAAAAGACTGCAAGGCTTCTCTGGCCTCCCTCCGGAAATTGGGATCCAGTGAGGACATGCCCTTGCCACAGACAGCTCAGAGGTCAGGTGGGCTGAAGCTCCTGAAGTTGCTCCAGCCACCCATCCTGTTCAAGTGAAATGTGACTTGCCCAGGGAAACCAGGTTGGGCTCTTGTGCCAGGCAAAGGGCAGACTAAGGAAGAAAAAGGCCCGGAATCCTTCCTGCCAGGCCCCGAGGAGCCTGTTCAAAAAATGGACAAACTGTGCCAGGCCCAGGCCTGGGGCAGGGGCATCCCTGGGGCCCAGGAGGGGTGCACCACACTGTACCTTCGGGGAATGCTGAGAGGCTGTGCCTAGCCAAGCCCTTCCAGAGGTGGTTTGTGGCCTGTCCTTTCTCCTTGGGATGGATGATTTGGGTCTGGGCTGGGTGCTGGGACAGGTGAGTCTCTGTATTCTTTCTGATCTGGGCCCTTTGGAATTAGGGGGTGGGGGGCACCCCTGTCTGAACTTGACTTGTACAGGGTCTTCCTAGGCCCTTGTGTTTCTAATCTCCTCCTTCTCTCCACAGTGGTTGTAACCCACAGCATTCTCCGGAAAGCCAGGGGAAACCTGGAGGTAAGGAAGCCTCTTTGAACCTTTGGGGGGGGAAGGGCATGGTGTGTGTGTGTGTGTGTGTGTGTGTGTGTGTGTGTGTGTGTGTGTGTGTCTTTGTTTGAAAAACCAAGGTGGCACTGAAAGGCTGGCCTGTGCCCGCCATGCCTGAGACACTTCGGCTTATCGCTCTGCCATGAATGCTTGGTTCTGATCGTTGGGCTCTGTGCTGACTTTCCGAGGGAGCTGCGGAGCCAACAGTCCTGGGCACATCGGAAGCCCCTGGTGGATATTTACATTCAAAATGATTGCCTTGGCGTTGTGCTCCTACGGACTGATGAAAGAGTGGACTCAGAGCAGTTTGGGGCCATCGGGTTCTCACTTCAGAAAGCCTTCACCGGACTTAAAAGTCTCCCTTTGTCTCCTCCCCGCAGCTCAGGCCCGGAGCAGTGCACCCAGGAACAGCCAGCCCCGGCCGCCCAGGCTCCTGAGGGAGAGCCTGCCACCAATACAGCTGCGTGCTCCACCGAGGCCACTCGCCGCTGTCTCTTTGTTCTGTGCTCGAGTCCCAGCAAACCCATTTCCCTGTTAGGTTGTCTGCCTTGGCTGGAGTTGGAGGGCTGCTGGAAACAGGGCCCTGTGCTCGGGAAGGAAGGCGTTGAAAGGCTCCTTGCGCCCAGGTTCTTGGCACTCTGGGGCCTGTGCAGGCCCCTGGACACGAGGAGGCGCTGCTGCTCAGGCCGCCCCGGGCTGGCTTAGTCGCAGGCAGCACCACCACTGGTACATTCGCTGACTCGGGCCCTTTCAGCCTGGTCCTTTGGCTAGTTCACGTGCAGCTTCAGAGCCCAGGTGCCAGACCCCACTGGGGACCTGCCAGGGTCGTGGGCTCCCATTGACCCCGGGCACTGCTGCCAAGGCCCTGGGCCCTGAGTGGGCAGGCGCTCCATGGGGGTGGTCACCGCCGCCCCTGCGTTCTGCATCTCTGCCACACGTCCTCTGTAGGGGTGCCCTCCCTAGTTCAGGACTGAGCACAGGGAGGCCAGCTTGGCAGCCAGCACTTCCCCGGCCCCGGGCACGGCAGTGATATGCCGCTGACCTTCGTGTGCTGGCTTCTCCCTCACCTCGCTCAGTCCCCGTTGCCACCCTGGGAGGAGCATGAGCAGCACGGGACCCCAAGGCCATCTTTAAAATGGCCCGGTGACTGGGCGTCTATGACCTGCAGTAAGGCACCCTCCCACCCTGGCTCAGTCTCCCTCTGTGACTCCACTCCCCCAGCCGTCCTCCTGCAGCGCCTGCGTGGATGAGCCTGTTGTTCGCAATCCCTAGAAAGCAATGATCCTAGTGTTTCCTGTCACCAGAGCCCTCCCTCTGGCTTCCTGTCTCTGCTCTGGCCTCTTGGAGGGCCTGGTCTCTTTCTCCCTTGACCCCCCTCTGTCCATTGACTGCTTTTCTCCGCATCACTTGTCTCCAGTCCCGCTCCCCACACCCAAACCCCTCTGTCCTGCAGAATCAAGGCGCTTAGAAAAGCCGGGCCTCTGACCAGGAGGTGCTCCTGCCCCAAACCCTGTTGTGGCTTCCTGTTTGTTATCCTCACAAGTCCAGGTCTCTGAGGAAGTTTACACGGGCCCCAAGTCTGGGCCCTGCCAGCCCCTCCTGCTCCCTCCCACCTCGTGGTGCAGAGGTTCCAGGCAGCCTGATGGCCTCAGCTCAGTGCAGGAGCTGGAGCAGCCCTGCCAGCCCAGGCCCAGGTGCCCTGCTTCTCAAATGCTCCTCTGGAGTGAGCCTATCCTAGTTTGCAGCAACCCTCCTGTCCCGGCCTGGGGAGCCCTCCACCTCTGGGCACCTATAGCCTCCCAGGGCTTGCTTTCCCCACGCTGGGCAGAATGTCTGGAGAGCAGACTTCTGTGGTGACCACTGGCACTTGACCCAGCCTGCCCTCAGCCCAGGAAGCTACCAGGCCTGGCTGCTTTCTGGTCACTCGGTGAGGTGACCACTTCCTTGCCCAGACCTGGACACCAGGTGGCACTCAGGCAGCCTGGGTGGCTCACCCAAGTTTTCTGAGTGCTGCTGCTCTGCCTCCAGCCCTCCTGTACATCGACACTCCCGCCAGGGTGCTTGCTCCCCGCTCCCCTGCAGCTTCCCAGAGAGGAGGGATTTTGAGCTGAAGTGTGAGTGCGTCGACTAGAGGCCTAAAGTGGGGATGGGGTGGGGCAGGGCAGCAGTTGTGCACAGCGTCAAGGGTATGGCCCCTCTCCTCTGCTGCCTATGCGTGCCCCCTCTCCCCCCAGCCTGTCACTGTTCTCTCTGTGAGGCGTTTGCACCCAGCACCTCCCCTTAGCAGAGGGCAGGTGGAAATGCAGCCATAGGCCATGTGGCAGTTCCCTTTCAAGAAGTACACAGTTCCTCACGTGGGGGCCGGTGATGACCCACCAGTGGGGTGGTGTGGAGGGAGACACGCCTGTATCGGTGTCTACATCCCCAGGGTGGGATTGCCTCTGTGGCCAATCCTGACTTACAGACTTGTCTTGAGCCTCAGACAAGAAGACTGTCTCCAGGATCAATGCCTATTCAGTTTCTCTCACTGGCCATTCTCTAGTCTTCGGACTGGTGCGTGCACAGGCGTGTGTATGCGTGTGCACATGCATGCCGGCAGAGGCTGTGCACATGAGGGATGGAGGTCAGCTGTGGCAGTCAGCCCTGGGCTCAGGCTCTATCCCCCACCTTGCTTTGGAAGACCTGGGTGTTCAGGGAGTAAAACTACCTGCTGCCGTGGCACATTGAGTGTGTGGCACGGGGTGTGGGGATGAACGAAGTTGGGCAGGGGCCTGGCCTGGGAGGGCTTGAGGAGACACTGCCTCTGGGCTTGGGCAGTGCCCAGGCCTTTCTGACTGCATTGCCCAGGCTGCACAGGGCCTGGGGTCGAGGAGGTACGAGGAGCCCTGCAGGTCACGTGCTGCAGTTCCCCCAGGGCTCTGCAGGGTCACACTGACCCCCCAAACATCTTGGTGCCCAGTGGAAACACTCCCTACCTTGGGCAAGTGAAGGCCCCCCTCTTCGCGGTGGGGGAGCAGCCTGCGTTGTTTGGGCTGGATGAGGGCCAAGAACAAGCTGCAAATAAGGACAATTTGGACCTTGAGAAAAGTTCCTTTGTCCCTGGTGAGTTAATTTTACCAGCAGCTGAATTCAGGAGGCTCTGAAGCAGTAATCAGAAAATGCGTCAATTTCCCATCGGAGAAATTAATCACCACGTGTGCCCGAGGAGCAGCACCTGAGAGAACCAGCTGCAGGCGCTATATATAGAGAGAGGAGGGGGCATGCGCCAGGCTGCCCGTGCCGCGCAGGAGCTCGGCACTGGCCGTGGGCTTTGGGTCTCCCTCCTGGGAGGAACTGGGGGCAAGCCCCGAGATCTTCCAGGCCATCACCCGTGTGCATCACGTCACCCATCCACAGCACCCCCAGTAGGCACAGGCCCCACCTGTCTGCTCTCGAGCCCCTGAGGTTTCCTCTGTCGCCAGCATGCTGTCTGTGCCAAACTCAGCAGCCCTCCCACTTATCGTCCAAAGTGCTCTCACCATGTCCTTTTGGACAAAGTGTCCCAGGGTGAGCAGAGCAGGGACCCGGGGACCCACAATTGAATTCCCCGCCTCGGCAGCCTGAGCACTGCCGGTGGACGGAGAAAGAGTGATCTTGTTAATAAGACCAGCATTGTGGAGACAGAGAAACGCCTGAGGGAGCCCCGGCCCTGCCAAATTGCCTTTTCAATCTTGGCCGTATTTTAAGTCTAACTCAAAAATTCAATTATCGGGATTACTCATCCCATCTCCCCAGAAGCCCAGAACTGCGCTCTGTGGGGTCAGATGGCCCGCCAGTCCCATCGTGTTGGCCGGCAGACCCAGCCGTCTGCCCTGACCCGCAGGGAGGGGTATAGGAATCAAGCTTCAGTTCCCTCCCTTGAAAAACCAGGAGATGACATCGGCCTAGAATGGTGACCGGGAAGGAGCCAGTCGTGTGCTTTCATCTCTGTGAAGAGTCTGCCTCCAGCCAGCTGCACGGGCTAGATGACCTTGACCCCACCGAAGGTGCCATCACTGATATTCACTACATCCCAAGGTCTTTTTTCATCACCGCTGCTGCCTTGGTCCAAGCAATCACACTGCCTTTGTCCTGGGTTCCTTACTGCCATTTCCCAGAAGGCCTCTGTCATGCCCACCCACTCCACTTCTCAAATATCCCCCATAGAACAGCCAGAGCCTGTAAACATCCATCATGTTCCCTCATTGACCACTGAGTGTGTCCCATGTGTGCTGAGACCTGCCTGACCCACGCACCTTGGTGTGCACACAGCCTGTAGAGGCCTGGGATTTCCTAGACCCACAGGGCCTTTGCACATGCTGCCTGCCCCCTGCTTACCATGCTCCCACCTTACCTTCATGCGTCAGAGGCCATTCTCAAAGTTACTGCCTTGGAGAAGCCTTCCTGACTTCAGAGTTCCCCAGACTAGACTGGGAGCCCCTGCTAGGCCCTCCCTGGTACTTGCTCACTGTTAATGACTTTACATTCTATGAGGGGGGCCTTCCAAAAGCTTGTAGAGGAAATGGAAACAAGGATAATGGAAGTCTTCTATGAATGTCTCTAAGCCCTACTCAAATAGAATGGGTGGGTGGGGGGCTGTTGTGCCTCTGACGGAGGCCCAGTGAGGGCTCAGGCTCTGTGTGGCCTGGCCAGCCCATAATTAACTACCTTCAAGAGACAGGCCTAGTGGTGCCCCAGCTCCACATCCAGGGGGAATTGGCAGGCCTCTCGGCCAGTAAGGAGATCACCAGGTTGTGTGGTACTGTAAGTGGGGCCGTCTTTATGATGTCAGCACACATGGGCCTGATAGCGAGTTACTTACTACTGTGACCCCACTTTCCAGGAGCACAGAGGGGCCTGCCCAAGACCACGAAGCCAGTGCTGCCCGGGAGCAGTATTCAATTGGAGGCCGGCTGACTGTAGGGCAGGGCCTGCACCCTCAGGCCAGGTGTGGGCCCAACTCCATCTGCTGAGTGCTGGGGCGAGTCTGAGGTGGGATCCGTCTGCCTGCCCAGCCAATGTCCCACGCTGCCATTCTGGGCCGCTGCCTCTTCACCATTGCAGTTGCCTCTAACTTCCCCCCTCTCGGCCTCTCTGCCCTTCTTGTCCTTCTCAAGTCCATCTTTGGGGAAGCTGCTGCCCACACCTGACCCCAGAGGGCAGCACTGGGCAGGGAAGCCCCCTTGTTCTTGGATCACAGCGCTAATAAAACCACGCATCGGTTACCAACCACCTGCCCACACGTTTCTCTCTCAAATACCATAATCACATCCTTGTTAACAGGCATTCACACGAGAGCTTAATTACATGTTTTCAGATTTTTAAAAATCCTGTTTGTATTAATGCCACTTCCTCCCAAACAGAGCGACATGTGGTCCCAGCTCGCTCATGGCTCCGGCTGGCCGACGCCGGCAAGGAGGGGGGCAGAACCGCCGTGGTTCCCTCCAGCTGAAGTCCCCTCAGAGAAAGTGGCGCTCGGAGACACAGACACAGGCTCCTGGGTGCCGGGAGCTGATGGCGGGAGCCCCATGGAGCTGTGTGTGTGTGTTTCTTGGCACTTCCATAAAAAGTACTACCAGCTGGTGGGTTTCATGAGCAGACATTGTAAGCATAGTTCAGGAGGTTAGAAGAGGTGATCAAAAGAGAAGTCTGGTGATCTATTCATGTAAAAAGTCACCGAGTCCGCTTGGCCAAGTTTGCTTGTGGCTTTGGGAAGCCAATAGCATCTGAGATGGAGGAGGATGGGGGAGCAGTTAAAGGGCAGAAGTGAGGTCCATCAGGTTTGGGTGAGACTTTGATCACCTCTCTGGTAAGCGTGAGTCCCCTTCTGCTGTGAGGCCACAGAGTCCTGCCCCCTCGCTGCTGCTGTGGGAAAGGCACTGGCAAGCATGGACCCGGCCTGCTGTGCTTCCCGTGCCAGTGCCAAGCCTGGCCACAGCACAGCCTAGCACACCACACTGTGCCATATCATAGCGTACCACCGTCATACCGTGTGTGGCAGTTACATAACTTCATATCAACTTGAAGTGTAGGGGTGGAGTCTAGCTGATCAAGGAGGTCACATCCTGATGATGCCTCTTTGTAGGCATGACCTCATAGGGAGGGTCCTGGGAACCTCCCACCCCCCCCATTCACCTTCCTGCTGTGGAATCACTGGGAAAGCTGCCAGAGACCCTGCCATCCGATTCACATGACTGCATCCACCAGCCTGTGATCTCCCTGCCTTGGGCCTCATTGCAGGTTGCTATGCAAGTCTGAAGAGGGATTTATGGACTGGGATCAGAATTAGGGACTTTCTCTGGGCTGGGATGTCTGCTTGATAATCACCTCTTGAAATAAAACACTCCTTCAAATATATGAGTGTCACTGAATTTATTTCTCTAGTCAACCCAGCATACCATACCATACCACTTCCATACTATACTACAGTCAAGCCAAGTCCTGACACTCCCTTGGGACCTGGTCCCTCCCAATTTGGCCTTTATCTCTCACCTCACAGGGATCCCTTGCCACCACTGGGAGGTACCAGTCTCACGTGTTTTCTTCCTGAAGGATCCGCTCTCGGGGCCTCTAAGTTTTGCACAAGTATTTTCTATTCAGAAATGCCCAACCCCCTGCCTCGTTCTCAGCCTGACTAGCGGCCTCTCGTCTTAGCCTGCAATCACCTCTGGAACTCCAGCCCTGAAGTCTTGGGTCTTGCTATCACCGCCCACAGCGTCGTTCCCTTGGGCAAGTTATTATATATGGTTACCAGACTCCATTACTTCACAACGCTTCTATGTAATGCGTTGACGGAATTATTGAAATGTGTAATTACAGTGTGCATTGTAATATAAAACAAGTCTATTATATTCATTTGATAGAACTCTGCTCCATAATGTCTATTCTAATATAAAAGATTCCACCATTACAGTGTTATATTGTGTGCTGATAATTGTCCGTCTGCAGACACCGTCTCCCTGTTTTCACTGGCTCCAGGGCGTCCCCATGGGCGGTCTGCTGACTGGACACCAGAATATCCAAGCTTCCAAGGTGGGGATGGCTCTTGGGGGCCATCTGCCCAAACCCCACCTTATATTAGAAATAAAACCCTGAGAAATGAGATGACTTGTGTAGGTACAGAAGTGGTACTGTTGGTCCTGCCCAAGTCGCATCTCCCACCGAGGCATGTGGCTCCATCCAGTCTTCGGAATTAGAACCCTTGCTCCAAAAGAAAAAAAACTCACAAGGAAAAGCAACATAGAGGCAAATAAATGGGTCAGCTCTGGGGGAGGGACAGGGGGACACCCTTTGAAACCACTGATTTCCAACCTCTTCCTTGTCCAGACGGAGAAACTGAGGTCCTAGACAGACATGTGCTCATTCAATCTCCCCACCCACTCTCGGAGCCACGGTCAATCCACGTCCCTTTGTTTTGTGTTTCTTATGCTTACGTCAACCGCTTCCCTTCTCAATCCTGCCTGCTTTGGAACGGATGGATAATCCCACAGATGGGAGATCCCAGTCTTAGAGATGAAGGGGTGATGAGTGGGTGGTGAGCTCAGGGAAGATGGAGCCCTCCTGGGACTCTGTCGCACAGAATGAGTTAGGATTGGGCCTCTCACGGCCTCTGCCTGAATTCAGATCTGCGTGCTCAATTCAGGGTGATGCCAGTCTAGTAGCTTTTCCACTTCACCCTGGCACATTGTACATTTGGGCTTGAAGGTCTTGGGCTTAGACCCAGAGGTTGACAAGCTAGGTTCTGAGTTATATGAGTTGCTTAGTTGGCTTGGTGTCCTCTCTCCTGCTAGAAAATACCTACATCCCCTTTGTCTGGGAGTCTACTCTCCTGGCTTACCGAACCTGACCCCGTTCTCCCCCAGCTAGAGATCCGCCCCATCTCAGCCACAGCAGCTGCTCACGAGGTGGTCTCATGACGGAAGCACAGCCAGCTAGCGTCTTCCTTAGGCTCTTTGTCGTTGCCACTCTGGGCTGTGGGGGCTCTCTTCTGTGGTTATTTATTTTTGACAGGGTTTTATTATTGCAAACTAGCTGGAGGTTAACATTTCAGATCATCCACTTTGGTTTCCACAATTTCAACTATAATAATGTGTCTGTCCTTGTCTCTGATGCTGCTTCTCTCATGGACTATCATGTCCCATTCCACCTGCACAAACGCACAGCCTCACTCGGGCCCTTTGCTTTATCTTCCCTGCCTTGCCCTCCATACTCCCTTGATGGCCTCCAAAGTCCCATTCCTTTGATATCAAAGTCTTTATCTTGTTCTTTTCCTTAGAACAGTGGCCTCAAATATCCTCTCGGGCGGTGCAAATGTGAGCCGCTTGTGTCCCCTGACTCTCATGGCCACAGAGACAAGGACTGACGAGCAGTGTGGCGGGCCCTTGGCTCCAGCCCCTCCTAGTTGGTGGCACACGACAATAAATCCCCTTTGCGCTTGAAATCGGTGTGAGTGGGGTTTCTGCCACTTACTCCTCTGAGGGGCTGACGGATGCCGAGGGGAGCCATCTCTGGGCAGGTGGCACTCAGTAGGCGAGGCTGACGGGTGGACATGTGACAGGCAGGGAGGATCTCCTCTTTCCCAATAGGCCAGTTTGGTTGCTGTTGTTGTCAGGGGACACTGGTCGGTTCTGACTCACAACCACCCTGCGTGCAACCCAGCGACTCTGCTGTGCTGCTACCACCGTCCAGTGTCTACGTGGTTCTCCCTGTGCGTCTGCTCCACCAAGCACTACGGCCTTTGCCACTGGCCTAGGGCACGCCGTGTGTGCCCCTCCTGCTGGATCGTGCCAGGGTCAAAGAAGTGGAGCAGTGGGGGGAAGGGTCTCTCAAGCAGTATGCGCTCTCCTTGGACCCTCAGCACGGGGAGCGTGGGGGGGGGGGAAGGGGAGCGTGTGGGTACAGCCAGCAGAGCCTGATCCTCCAGTCCCTATCGCAGCATTCTGTGCGCCACCGTGTTGGGCAGGGTAGACTAGAGAAACAAATTCATAAACACGCGTAGGTGTATAAGAAAGAGTTTTACATACAAGAGCAACTGTGCATTACCAAAACATCTGAACCCAGTCCAGTCCAAGGTCATAAGTCCAATATTAGCCCATATGACCACCAGCAATCTATAAAGTCCTCTCCAGATTCACGCAACGAAGCTGAATGCAGGAAGATCCCAGGCCAGCGGGTGCAAAGTCAGTGGGGGTTGATTATAAAGTGGCCAGACATCTGCTTTTGAACAATTTAACAACATCCCATGGCATTTTAAAATTAAAATCTATTACAATACTATTTTTGCATTCTATGAACATTTTTGTTACTCCATATAGACCAAATTTTTAATCAAGAACCCCACCCCACCCTCAGTCAATGGTGTCCTGCTTAAAATACGATCACTTTATGGCAGAAGCATCTCCACGCTGGCAGGGGCCTCTCGGTGGCTTCTCTGGCTTCATGGGTCTGGTTGTATCCTTGTGGCTTGTCCACCTCAAGGGCACGAGGGTAGCTGCACGTGGCTTCTCCTCTGGGATGTCTCACAGGGAGTCAGCCTTGCGTCTTGTCAGTACAGCATCTCCAAGGGACTGAGCAGTGAGTCTCTCACCTCCAAGGGGGAAATACAGCCGGATTTCCCAGGATTCTCAGAACGCCATGCCCACACAGAGGTCTCCTTGACTATCTCCAGATGGACAGGTTAGAGTCCTCCCCCACACTCTTCATCCTCACATTTATACCAGATTAGGTGACTCTCGCAACCACTGTCCCTGTCTGGGCCTCAGTCTCTCCATCTGCACACTGCAGGGCCTGGCGCTTTGTCCCCAGGTGTCTCTCCCCTTCCCTTTGAAGAGCCGCCTCTGATCTCCATGCAGCGGCGTGGCGAGAGAACCTCAGATAATTCCAAACTGTATCTTCACCATAAAACAAATATGTTGAGAAACCTTTTGATGTCACTTTAATGGAGTACGGAAAGCCCCCTTCAGCCCGCCGCGTGTTGAATTTCATTCTTTTTGCTCTCCCCTCATCCCTTTAAAGCTCGTGTTTGCTTTCATGTTGCACGTTATTTATTTAGTTGCTTGTCAATTAGTGTCTGTTCTCCAAGCGACAGACACGTTACCAGCTGCGGAGGCTGGAATTAAAATCTGCAGCCCCGTGGGCGTTCCCCCAGCCACAGGTCCCCGGCTGAGAAAGCAGCACCTCTCTGTCGTTCCAAAGTCGGCCCTCACTCGCCTCGCTCCCCTTTCTCAGCCTCGCGTGCCAGGCCTGGCTCTCCCTGGCTTTGAGACGGGATGTTTGGAAGTGCACGAAGGAAGATGGGGCTCCCAGGCCACAGCAGCCTTCGGTGACAGACGCCCTCCCCAAACCCAACCCGAAAGCTTTGAAGCGATGTCCACTGCCAGTACAGACCGGGGCGGTAGGCCCCAGGATGCCTCTTGGCAGGGGCAGACGGCTTCATCTTCCTCTCACGGAGGAAGCCAGGCTGGTGGGGTCCAAACGCCAAATC
This sequence comes from Nesogale talazaci, assembly GCA_004026705.1. NCBI lineage: Eukaryota > Metazoa > Chordata > Mammalia > Afrosoricida > Tenrecidae > Nesogale > Nesogale talazaci. The sequence continues at coordinate 25,564 of PVJH01028689.1, forward strand.
TGCTGCGAGGCCCAGCGCTTCAGCGGCAGCACCAGCCCTCGCAGGAGCATTACCGCAAAACAGACCTCAGCTGGATTCGCACCACACCCTCTTGACATCGTCCCCTGCACCAGGCAGAAGCCCGGTTAGCACTGAGGCAGGATGGAGGGAACCAGCCAGATGGACCAACTGACCGACCGGCCCGGGGCCCAGCACCACCCCTTGATTTCCTGGGTGCGTAGCCCTGAGCAAGTGAGCAACCTTCATTTTTTTCCTCTGCAGCGTGAGGGCAGGACAACCAACTGCCCGGGCATGCTGCCAGAACAGAAGGAGGTGCCGTGTGTGGACAGATCTGCCTCTTCACCACCCTGGGTGCGGGCCCGGTGAGACGCCTGGGAGGGGGGTGCTGAGGGAGGCTCTAGAATGGAGTCAATCGGCCTGGCCCCACCTCAGCCCCTGCAGTCAGTCGAACAGCCATGGCCACTAAGGATGTGGGCAGTGGACGGAGGGACGGGACGAGCCCATCACACGCCTCTCCTTGCTCCTAACCCACACCTGCCCTTCCCTGGCCACGCGGACCCCATCGGTTGATTCTCAGCAGGCCTCCTGGAGACCGTGGTCCGTGAGAAGCAGGGGAAAGCCCCAGCGCGTGCCCAGCTGCGTGCTGCCTGCCTGGCAACGTGGGGTTGTGGCCTGCCTCTCTGTCACCGGTGCCAGAGATGAGGCGGCTCCACGGGACTGTCCTGGGATGGCCACGTCACGGCAAGAGACTGGCACTCACACGGAGTCTGAGAAATGGGGGCTGTCGGTGACAAAGAGGGCGGCCCTCGACGAAAAGGAAGGACACGGTGGCTGCTGCGGTGGGTTCCGGCCTAAGAACCGTCATGGGGATGGTGCTGGACCCGGAAGCGCGACGTTCGGGGGTCCGTTTGATGCCTATGGGTCAGAAGCGACGTGCGCCTGACAACTCAGAAGGGAAGGGTGGTGGCCACGGAGGCGGGGGCAGAGGTGACAATGGCAAGCCGGAGAAAAGAGAGGCGAGGCTGGTCACCCGACATGGCACAGGCAGGAGGATGCCCATGGGGTCCCCGCTGTGCCCCTCTGTTTTTTGGGGAGACAGCTCGGCATAGGAGCAAAGCTGAAGGCCTGACTAAGGTTTGGGTGACAGTCACACACTCTTGTGTCAATTTCAGGATTGGGAGTGGAGGGGTGGAGTCCAGCCTGTCAATCTGGAGTAACCAATGAGACCTCTGTGTGGGCATGACCTTCTCTGAGAATTCTGGGACGTCTCACGCATTTCCTAATGGAGGTGAGAGACAAGACTCATTCTTTGGGAGACATTGCAACTGACATCATGGCAGCATGCTGATAGACCCTGAGCCCTGGAGCCACGAGGAGACCCCTGCCAGAACTGAGATGCTTCTACCACGAGTGGATACACAAGACTCTGCACCCACTGGCCTGTGATTGTCCTGGTGTCATTGCATGTGCTTCGTGAGTCAGAAGA